>PVIR01008792.1:21804-55649 GCA_004026965.1 Petromus typicus
TTTTGAGACAAAGTCTCGCTTTGTGGTTCAGGCTGGCCCTGAGCTCAGCCTCCAACTCACATCACAGCAATCCTCCTGCCTCTGCCTCCCCAGGCTTCTAGAAAAAGAAGAGCAAGACAAATCCAAAGCTCAGACAAGGGAGGAAATTACAAGGATCAGAGGAGAAATAAATGCAATGGAGACTAAGAAAATGATATAAAAAATTAATGAATCAAAGAGTTGGCTCTTGGCCAGGGATTTGGCTCAGTGGTTCCAGCGTCTGTCTTGCAAGCACAACGACCCGGGTTTGGTCCCCGGTAACCACATACCATACTGGGCGTGGAGACTCACGCCCAGCAGCAACCAGTACCACATACCACAGTGCCAGGCATGGTGGCTCACGCCTGTAATCCCAGCACTCGGGAGGCAGAGGCAGGAGGATTGCTGTGATGTGAGTTGGAGGCTGAGCTCAGGGCCAGCCTGAACCACAAAGCGAGACTTTGTCTCAAAAAAAAAAAGAGTTGGTTCTTTGAAAGCATAAACAACATTGGCAAATCCTTAGCCAATCTTATCAAAAAAGGAAGGAAGAAAAACCCAAATCCATGCAACTGTGCATGAAAAGTGTGAAACCAAAACAGATTCAGCAGAAATCCAGAGGATAGCCAACACCCACTTCAAAGACCTGTACTTCAATAAGATGGAAAACAGAAGAAAATAAATTCCTATATACATATGAACTCCCAAAGTTGAACGAAGAAGATATAAAAATGCCAAACACTCAAATATCAATATGTGAAACTAAAATTATAATGAGAAAGCTACCAACAAAGACAAGTCCCGATCCTGATGGCTTCACTGCTGAATTCTTTAAGATGTTCAGAGAAAAGTTAGCACCACTATTTTTCCAATTCTTTAATGAAACTGAAAGGGACGTAAGACTCCCAAATTCATTCCTCAAAGCAACTGTGACCTTGATTCCAAAAGCAGAGAATGATCCAACCAAGAAAGAAAACTACAGGCCAGTATCTCTAATGAATATAGATACGGGCAAGAAGATCAACTGGATTTATGCCAGGGATGCAAAGATGGTAAAATATAAGTAAACTGATAAATGTAATACATTATATTAACAGAGTCAAAGACAAAAACTGTATGATTAACTCAATAGGTGCAGACAAAGCATTTGACTAAATCCAACATCTATTTATGATTAAAATGCCACAGAAAATTGAAATAGATGGTCTTTATCTCAACCTGATAAAAACTATTTTTGAGGGCCGTGAATTTAGCTTAGTGGTTCTTGCACCTGTCTTACAAGTGCAAGGGCTTGGGTTGGATCCCCAGTAAACACATACAACAATACTGGGCATGGAGACTCACACCCATCAGCAATCAGTACTACATACCACAGTGCCAGGCATGGTGGCTCACACCTGTAATCCCAGCACTTGATAGGCAGAGACAGGAGGATTGCTGAGTTTGAGGTTCACCTGGGCTACCTAGTGAGTTCAGAACCAGCTTGAACTACAAAGTGAGACCCTGTCTCAAAAACAAACAAACAAACAAACAAAAAACTATTTTTAAAAAACCAATCGCCAGCATCATACTAAATGGTGAGAAACTGAAACCTTTCATGCAAAAATCAGGAACAAGACAAAGATGCCACTATCACCACTCCTATTTAATATAGTGCTGAGGGCCAGGAAGTTAGCTTAGTGGTTCCGACGCCTGTCTTGCAAGCACAAGGACCCAGATTTAATTCCTGGTAACCACATACCATACTGGGCATGGAGACTCATGCCCAGTAGCAACCAGTACTACATACCACAGTGCCAGGCATGGTGGCTCACGCCTGTAATCCCAGCACTCGGGAGGCAGAGGCAGGAGGATTGCTGTGATGTTGAGTTGGAGGCTGAGCTCAGGGCCAGCCTGAACCACAAAGCGAGACCCTGTCTCAAAAAACCAAAAAATAAAAATAAAAAAAATAATAATATAGTGCTGAAAACATCAGCTATAACAATTAGAGAAGTAGAAATAGAAGGAATAAAGATAGGAAAGGAAGAAGTTAAGCTGGCAATATTTGCTGGTGACCTGATACTCTATATATATAAGATCTGAAAAAGCCAAAAATCTACTTGAGTTAGTCGCCAGGTTCAGTACAGTAGCTGGTCAACACCTCAAAATTAATAGTCTTCTTATACACAAATAATAGAGTTACTGAGAGACAAATAAAGGAAACAATTCTTTTCACAATAGCATCCAAAAAATAAAATATCTAGGAATCTATCTAACAAAGGAAGATGTGGTGTTGTTGGGGAGTTTGAAATATTATTCTAACACACAATCATCAAAGAATTTGAGGCATGAGAAAAGCCATCAAAAAGCAAAAAGGATTTTCATGTTGGCAATGGCAGATTGATCTGTTTTAATCCAATATTCCTGCCAAGGACAACTAGATGAACACATTTTCAAAAGCAGCAGAGATTATCAAAGCATTGAATAATATCCACAGAACTCTGAATCTGCTTTTACCCTGAAGACATTTTTCTAAACAAAAGCAAGTATTACCAGGCTATGAATCCAAACACAACGGTCTGCAGTCTCTCAGAGCTGATGGGTGTGGGAACAAATACTGATTTTCAGCCTCTATAGTGGTACTAGTATACACCCAGAGCTTCTGATATCAACTCAAAGGATACCAGGAGCCAAGGTGATGGGAAATAAACCCTCACAAAGAATACAATACAAAATTTAGACAATTTAAATTGTGATTCAGTCAATATAATCTGTATCAGGTTTGACTGCTTGCCATTAACAAAAGTAAAATCTTCCTGGGGAAAATTACTCATCCAGATCCTCAAATCACCTCTTATTTTTTTGGTACAAATATCTGGCGGTAAATTAAATACAACATGGCATGCCAACAGAAGAAAAAGAGTGAAAATCAGGAATAATAACAGATAATAAAAACAATCCTACAGGAGATACAGATTTTGGATTTATCTGATATAGACTATAAAAATGGTAATTAATACACTTATAAAGCTATATGATCATTTGGGGAATTTACCAGAAAGTAGGAACTTTTAAAAGCTCCAATGAAAATACTAGAACTGAAAAATACCATGATTACAGATAAGAAAGTAAAAAGTGGATTTAATAGCAAACTAGACACAGCTATAAAAATAATTATCAGTAACTAGATGGACGGTAAAAAGAGAATATTCAAATGGAGAAACAAAAAAGTGTAAGAGACCATGGAAACGCAGAACTGTCAGGTGGGAAGAATGTCTCAGCAGTAAGATTTGAAACAAAAGCTGAGAATTTTCCTACACTGGTAAAATATCAAACCATATATTTGAGAAATACTAAAAATATCAAGTAGAGTAAATATAAGCAAAACTACAATGAAATGTACCATACTAAACATGAAAGTTAAAGTCTTGAAATGAAGTCAATAATAAACAACAATGACAACAAAAGTCAGGCATATAGGCTTATGGCTATATTCCTAGCACTCTGGAAGGATTTTTAAGTTCAAGACCTGGGCAACATAGTCAGTCAATAAGTTAATAAGTTGTTTCAAAAAATGGGGGCAGCTGGGGAATGTAGCTCAGTATGAAGGCCTTGGGTTCAATTCCCAATAGCATGCACACAAACAGAGTAACTTCGAAGGAACAATAACAGTGCATCTCATTTCAACAGAAATAATGTAAACCAAGGACAAAATAATGAAAACTTCAAAATGAGAAGTAAATTATCTCTAACAGAGAGTTCTATATCAAAATATAAAGGGTAAAAGAAAGACATTTTCTGACAAAACAAAAATGAGAAAAGGAAAACTGCTCTCAGGGAATCTACTCTAATTGAGATATTAAAGGTCTGTGGAAAATGATCCCATATGGAAGCAGAGAGATATAAGATAGTGTGAACAGCAACCAAAAGGGTAAATAGGGCTTTACTTTTATAAATGTGCAAAAAAAACCCCCAAAAACTTGGAACAGTCACTTCATACCTGCTCTAGATATCAAATGAACAACTAAGAATGTGAAAAGGAAATCAAACTCATTAGTTATCTGGAAATGTACATTCAATCTGCAAGGTAATATTACAGAAGTGCTGGATAACAAAAAGTAAAATCTAGTTTTGACAAGGAGGTAAAGAAGTTGGAATTCTCAGCGACAGCGGAGCATGAGGCCAGTGTCGCCCTTCCACCCTCTGGGGTGACCGACACGGCCGCCCAGGAATAAGGTATCTGTGCCTGTGGACATGAAGTAACCATCCCCTGTTGCTGCTGACATAGGGTCAGAGCCTGATGAAGGAAGCAAGGACCTAATAAATAGACAGGCAAACAATGTTAATATCCCAGCTACTGCTTCTGAGAAAATTAGCAGCTCTGAATTAGTAAGTGATAAAGGTTCCAAACTGAAGAAAAGCTTTGACGTGGTAGGATTCGATATCTTGAAGGTTACACCGGAAGAATATGCAGGTCAGATAACACTAATGGATGTCCCAGTATTTTAAGCTATTTAACCAGATGAGCTCTCAAGTTGTGGATGGAATAAAAAAGAAAAATACAGTTGTGCACCAAATGCAATTGCCTTCACAAGAAGATTTAATGGTGTAAGCTTCTGGCTTACAGAGATTCTTCATGCTCAAACATTAAAAATTACAGCAGAAGTTCTGAGCAATTATATTAAAACTGCTAAGAAACTATATGAACTGTATAATCTTCCTACACTTATGGCAGTAGTTGTCTGGCTTACAGAGTGCCCCAATTTTCAAGTTAACTAAAACATGGGTGTTATTAAGTTGAAAAGGCAAAATTACCTTTGAAAAATTAGAGTATGTAATGAGTAAAGACTCAGACTATATAAGTAGCTTAAAGATGACACCTTGCCTTCCCTATTTAGGTATCTATTTGTCAGATTTAATACACATTGATTCAACATATCCATCAGCTGGTAGCATTTTAGAAAATGAGCAAAGAACAAATTAAATGAATAACATTCTTCAGATAATTTCTGATTTATAGTAGACTTGTGAATATTATATTTTCATGTTGCCTCACATCCAGAAATATCTGAACTGTGTTCAATATACAGAAGAACTACAAAAATTTGTGGAAGATGATAATTACAAGTTTTCATTGAAGATAGAACCAGGAACAAGTACCGCAAGGTCTGCTGCTTCCAGGGAAGATTTAGTAGGCCCTGAAGTAGGAGCATCACCACAGAATAGAAGAAAAAGTATCGCATCAGAAGGAGCCCTGCTGCCCGAGACACCTCCATCGCCTCGGAACCTGCTTCTACATGGACACAGAAAGTGATACAGCTTGGGTAATAATTTCATTCATAATATGAACACAGTAGAGTTTAAAAGTACAATGTTTCCAAATTTGTTGATGTTTTCAGACATCTGTTAGATGATAGCGTCATGGAGCCTCATGTACCATCCTGAAGCCAAGCTGAAAGTTCCACTCTTTCTAGTGAAATATTAATAGGTAGCAGTGATGCTTCTGGATGAAGTGAAGAGACCTCATGGTCTGCTTTTGAAAGGAATAGATTATACCATTCTCTCGGTCTGGTGATAAGGGTGGCACGAAATAGCTATCGAAGGCACATGAAGGCCCGCAGTTCTACAGAGTCAGATTTGGCAGTATTTTTATATCCAGGAGCTGTCACTATTCAAGGTGTTCTCAGGAGGAAAACTTTATTACAAGAAGGCAAAAAGCCAACAGTGATATCATGGATAAAATCCTCGGCAGCCTTGTGTGGAACACAACTTTTCTACTATGTTGTCAAGTCTGTGAAGGCTACAGAATGCAAGCATTTCAGATCAACATCAAATAAAAATGTGTCAGGAGTCAGATGGATGGTGATGATGGCTGATGACCCAAAACACCCAGACTTCATGCTCACCGACTCTGAGAAGGGGGATTCCTACCAGTTTCAAACTGGCTGTAGGATGAATGCAATGTTGCATTTTAATGTTTAAGCTTTTGGGTGCAGCCTGCCACAGCAACAAACAACAGGTTCCTACAAACTTGATGACTTTTGAGAAGAATCCTGGGGAGGACAAAATGAACCCTGCTTCTGGATAAGAGAGGGTCTTGAGGGAAGCGCGCCAGCTGCAGACCATCTGTGCCAGAAAAAGTCCAAGATGCCATCTCAGCCTTGGAGTTCTGAACCAAAAGCACTAATTTCAGGGAATGAAGTGAGATATTCCCAGAAAACAAATTGGAGTTATGAAATGAACTGCTATGAACCATGCTTTTTATCTCTGAACCAACCTGTGGAAACCACTGCCTTAAAAGAATGAAAGGAAAACCAACATGAAACATCAAATAGTGTGTGTGAATATCTGGTGGTGCTGTGCTTGAACTAGATGGTAGCTAATTCGCATTTATTTTGTCTTTGTACTAATTTCAGTGGGGGGAATCATCTTTTTTAGATAGTTTTCAAAAAGAAAAAACATATTTCTTGTGGATTACATCAGGACCTGGCTTTGAACTGCAGTGAACAGATACTTGAACTGAGAGATTTACCCCTGCAAGGTGTGTCCTGCCTCCAGTAATGAGGTTTTCACTTATTTCTAACAGCAAGAATGTGGAAATTAGAAAGGTTAATTATGTAAGTTGTCAGAGTTTGTTTTGGATGGGAGGTATCTATTTTGTTTTAGATAAGGGGACATCTTTTTAAACTTCTGAATTCAGTTCTGTGTGCAGGAGGCCCAAAGGCCAAGCCAGGCAGTTTCTTATAGTAGGCTCCAGAAAACATGGTTGTGTCTAACTGGGGTTAAAGCTTAGCTTTACATGAATTCACTGTTGGGCCATAGATCTGCCTAATGGAGACCTGCAATCTCAAGCTAGAATTCTCCTAAGAAGATTTTACAATACCGAGCCTTTTCCCTGAGCTGATCAAATTATCCCTTCCCCCACTCAGAGGTGGTTTTTTTATCAGCGAGGGTGATAATATTGGTATTTTGTCAGGGCATTTTCTTCTGCAGTGTTTCATGTGCATAATGCCAGTTTTTTATCGTCATTGTTACAAATATTCACTTGTTTTTGTTCAATATGAGATTTAAGATTGTATTTGTTTAAAATATTGCTTGTTTATGTTTTAGTGTAAGACAATAATTTTAAGAGATAAAAGTGAAAGTTGGAGGTTCTGGGTATTTAAAGTATCAAACATTCCCTCCTCACATGACTCACCACAAGTATACCAAGTAATTCGCTTACATGAAACCATATTTTGGCAGTAGTTGATTAAGCAGTTTTGACAGAATTCTTCTAAAATAAATGCTGAATTTAAAATTTAAAAAAGGGTGAGATACCTTAGAATTTTATAACAAAAAATAGCATTTGAACTAAGATTCCATGTTGGATATTTTATCCTTGTGAGGCATAAATTTTAGCAATGATCTAGGCAGAGAAGTGCTTTTTGATTGAAGTCTGTTTGGAGACATCTATTACTTTGGGCCTCATAGAAAATTTCTTATATATATTCTTAGAGAATTGTATACTGTATCATTTTTGCCCCCAAATCCACTAAAAGAAAATACTATGTGAATGATAAGCAGCTAAAAATCTATCCAAAGGAAAGTGAGAGTTTTTTCTGAGAGTTATATTTATAAATTTAGTTTTCTGTTTGGGAAATTGTTGAGCTGAAATACATTTGTCATATGATAGAAATGTGTTGTTTCTGGGTTTTAGTGACAGGTTGAAGAGGGCAAAATATTGCCTTGCTGAATGATCTAAGCTTAACCTACATTGGGTACATGGAAAGACACTGTCTGCATAGCCAGCAGTATTACTACAGAGACTTTGCACATCTAACTTTTGTTTTGCATTTTTAAACAATTTTTCTTTCTTTATTTCTCTCAAGAAATAACTTTTGTGTTGCTTTTAAAAAAATACTGTGAATTATAACCTGTAGATTTTATTATTATTTTGTTTGTCATAAATAAGCTAAAGTAGATTAGGTTAACCTTATCTGTGGTAATACACAACTGGAAGGCAGAGGCTCACAGTTTTGCCAAAGAGAGAGCTCAGATGAAAGGCATGTTTGCTATTCTCAGTTCATAATAATGAGTGCTTGAATAAAGTAAGCGTAGTGTTCAAATTCAGTTACCAGTTCACAGAGAGAGCTGTGGCCTTCGACTGAATGAAGCTTAACCCCAATAGAAATCATTACTATTTTTCTACTGTCATCGATCCATTCAAAAGATCAGATTTTCTTTTTAGGATTATTTTGTCATTTGAAGCAAATTTATAAAATGAAATTCCTGGGCCAGGGATTTAGCTCAGTAGTTCCAGCGCCTGTTTTGTAAGCACAAGGGCCCAGGTTCGATCCCCTGGTAACCACATACCATACTGGGCGTGGAGACTCACACCCAGCAGCAATCAGTACCACATACCACAGTGCCGGGCATGGTGGCTCATGCCTGTAATCCCAGCACTTGGGAGGCAGAGGCAGGAGGATTGCTGTGATGTGAGTCTGAGGCTGAGCTCAGGGCCAGCCTGAACTACAAAGTGAAACTCTGTCTCATAAAAACAAATAAACAAAAAAACCAAACAAAAATAAATAAATAAAAATAAAATAAAATTCCTTAGGTGAGTTTTGACCTGTAATTCAAGCAGATGAAATTTAAGTCATCAAATTGTATTTAATAATTAGATAGTTTATTAGTGGGAAGTTTAATCTTTTTTTATTTCCCTCAACTGTAAAGTAGTGACTGAAAAGCTAGAAATTTCCATCAATGTTTAGTTCATTTGTTTCTACTCTAGTCAAGAACTCATTAGAAATTCAAAAAAGTTCAAATTAAGCTGGTTTATAACCACAGCGATTGATATGTTTTATGTCTTGGTACAGTAGTACATAATACTAGCCAAAATATAATCTGAGGCAATTCTATTTAACACCTTATTTAAAACTATAAAAACAGCTACATAATACCTTCCTGAGCACTGATTTGGCTATATATCTGTTCCCTGGTGTTCAGGCTCTGCTCATTTTTCAGATTATTATTTTTACTGTAACCTCTAAACTGTAAAAATTAAAAGAGAACTGATCAGACTAACCCTCCCAAAAAGAAGTCAAAATTCTCATATGCTGTTTGTGAGTATATAAGATAATAAAGAAGCTAACCACAAGAACTCTCCATGGCCTAGCAGTTCTACTCCTGAGTATCTATGCAACAGAGCTGCATATATATGTATTAAAAAGGAATGTACAAAAAGATTTACAAGGGCCATTACGTTTAGTAGTCACAATGTGGAAACAACCCAACTCTTAAGAAAGAAAAGATTCTAACAATACGTTGTGGTATAATTATACAATGGGATTATATATAGCAATGTTAAGGAATAAAGTTCTGATGCAAAGCACAACATGGATAACTTAGTAACACAGTGTTAGGTAAAACAGAGACTTCTGAGATATAGATACACACACAACATATATATGTTTAGAAGTCTGTTTCTGCTTAACAGTTACCTTTCGATGCAACAGTAAAGCAAATGATTAAAAAGGGAAAGAAAGAGGTGACTCTGCTGGTGTTCTTCCCTTTTACAACCTAGACAAATGTTCACTTTGTAATAAATCATCCAGGTTTATCCTATGATAAGGACAGTTTTCTGCATTTATACAACTGCCAGTTTACCAGATGTTTAGATATACACTGAAGAATTTTCCTCCAATAAATATTCATATCTTGCTGCATTCTCAGAATTGTCAAAAGAAATATGACTCATCATTCACAATCCAGATGATATGATTATAGCCATATAATTCACAATGTCCAGAAATCCTGCATGATTTTTGTCTTTTTTATTCAGACATACTTCACCTTCTTGCTTAAGGAACTGAATGATAAGATCTTGCCCAGCTTATCCTTTTTAAGGCTCAAAAATTATTGTATTTATTTCATAGCAAGGGTCTATTATAAAGATTTTATGGATGTTAATCACTTAATTCTAACAGCAATGCTGTAGCTACTATTATTATTTTCAAATTACAGATGAGAACTATATACAAGGGTATTAAATAACTTCCTAGAGATCATTCAGTTAATAGAGATTCAGTCCTAATCTTAATCTTCCCTGCTGGGTTCTTCTGCCTGAATGACTACAGTTGGGCCAATTTCCCCAGCACTGGTTTCAGTTCAGTATTTTATCTGTTATCAATACAGACAAGAAAGAGTTTTCTAACTCTGCAACTGCCCAGGTCCTACAGGGTATGAAAAATCTCCCTAGAATAGTTTGGGGTGTTCAAATCTTCTTTACTTTCACTGAGCTCAAATTTCCTATCTGTCTTCTATTATATAAACATACCATATCTAAAATTTTCTGAAATCAAGTTATCTAAACACTTGGGTTTAGGTAGGCCTCATGGCGCAAGGCTGGTTTCTAAGATTCACCCTGCAAAGTCCAAGCAATGACCAGAAGGAAGCAGGGCATGGACAGACCTTTCTATCTGCTCTAGCATCTTGTCCTCCTTTCCTTCTCCTGTCTCAGGCAGAGATAAGGAACATCGGTGAGTTCAACTAGACATAAAATTATTTCACCTTGCTAGCCAAACAAAAGATGCAAGTATTTGTACTCATGTGCAAAGCCCTTTAGCTGGTTATCTAAATGGTGGCAGGGCCACTCACAATCTCAAGCCAGGGGTTCTCTGTTCTGCTACAGTTTCTTAGCTAAGTCACAATGCAGAAAGTCCACTTAAAATTCAGTTTCCCATGTGTGGTGAATTTTATAAATAATCAGATATGGACATTAGACCCTACATGACTGAAATAACCTCTTGTATTTTCTCTCTTTGTCAACACTTGAACAAAACACTCATATACTACTTCCACTAATCTTAACTCCCACAGTATCTGCCAGTATAACTTCCTTCCAGAACCTATCTCTGTATACACTTAATTGACTATAGCTGAAAATATTCTTTGGTAAAGCAAAACATTCAACAGAATAGTTGTTAGAGACTTAAGCTAATAAAATAAGTATAGGCCATGCAGTCTAGTATCAGATCTCTATCTATCTATCTATCTATCTATCTATTATCTACCTATCTATCTACCTCAATTCTTTCTTGGATTTGCAATAGTCAAATAAATTAATGGGATTCAGAACATAGATACCTACCAAGGAGCTAAGATTTGAAAAACTTCATACTAGAGCAAAGCAATGCAATATTATACTAAATCAATCTTCTGGTCAAAAGAAAACAAACTGCAGTGATGTTGTTAGTAGCTAAAATTGAACATAACCATAATCTTCATTAGTTCATAAATCTTAGTTACTTTTCTCGTTGTTGAGATAAAATACTCAACATCCAAAAATTAAAGGAGAAAAAGTCTATTTAAGGTCAGTCTGTAAAGGTTTTAGTCTATAACTGGCTGGCTCTAAGGCAGGTAGGCACATGGCAGAGAGGCAACAGTTTGTGGTGGCAGAAGATATCAAAAGCATCAAGAGATCTTAACAGTGTCTTTCTGCGCTCTTTATCCTATTGTGACTACTTCAGGTAAGTAAAACGAAAAGCCTTAATACCCTTGAGTCTAGCAATGCACCATCAATCAATCACACATACCCTTGATTCAGCCACCTCTGAAAAAAGCCTCACCCACAATTGCATGACGTTTGGGGACTTCTAGACAGAAGCCCTATCACATTTAACCAATTTTCCAAGTAAAAAAAGACTCTACTTTTAGGCAAAAGAGACATGTCAAATTGATATACCTGACAGATTATAAGCTTTAAAAAGACAAAGATCTTGTATTGTTCACTGAGCCCAAAGTACAATGCCTCATAGTAGGTGTGTCAATCAGCTTTGTGTTACTGTAAAAATATACTTTAAATTATCA
This sequence comes from Petromus typicus, assembly GCA_004026965.1. NCBI lineage: Eukaryota > Metazoa > Chordata > Mammalia > Rodentia > Petromuridae > Petromus > Petromus typicus. Next base: position 33,649 of record PVIR01008792.1, read on the forward strand.
ACTTAAACAGAGGAAAGGTTTGTTTTTTCTAATAGCTGTTGAAGTTGAGTCCCTGGCTGTTTGGTCCTGCTGTATTTGGGCATATGACAAAGTAGGATCACAGGTGAGAGGATCTAGCAGAGGTGATTGCTCATGTCATGATGGGCAAGAACATAAAGAGAGAGAAGGGGCCGGGGTCCTGATACTCTTTCAAGTTAATACTTCCAATGAATTAACTTCCTTTTACTAGGCTCCACTTTCTAAAGGATACATGAATTTTTAAAAGTGTTACAAAGTGCCAACAAAATTTATGTATGTGGGTGTTTGGAGGACACTTACACAAACCACAGCAGTAGATATTCAACAAATGTTTTCTAAAACATTAATATGTAAAAGGATCCATTATTAAATAGAAAACATTATAAACAATAAAGTATTACACATCTTCATCATATCTACACACATTAAAAATTATTTGCCATTGTCAATCTTTGTTTCTAAAATGTATTTAATCTTTTCCAAAGTGGAGTAGAAAGATAACAAAATACATCTTTAAATTTTTTAAGTAATAAGGAATAAAAAATCCAGAGGAAAATACTATTTCTAGTTGGTCTAAGTTTATCAGAAAATCAAATGTTCAAAAATTTCCACTTTCTTTGGATTGTTTGAGATTCATGACACATTTGGCCACTCATTATTATGCACAAAGAGAAGAAACTGATTAAAGAAATCTCTGCTTAATACATTATCATCATTTTTATCAAGAATTAACGAAAATAATTCAAATGCCCTTCTAAATGTTCTAAAACAAAAGGAACACCTTGACATCAAATAATTAGTGTGTTTTTCTAGATTCTTTCTAAATATGGGTTACTGTGTGCATATCCAAACACTTCATTTAATTAAACTGATATTTGGACCCTGATCTGAATAAATAAGAATAACTGAAAATATTCACAATAGTAGATGATAATCGCATGTCTTTAAGTCTAATTCAAAACAGCCAATTCTCAAAGGTTCTTAAGTATAAATTTATTGTCCTAATTTTTCTAAACATAATGAACACCATGTACCATCATAATAACACTGGTATAAGATGCACTGAATTTATATTCATATCATTTTTCTAGAGAAAATTTAATTCCACTCTATTCACTGAGTTCAAATTACTGTTAGATCTCTTATGGCACAATTAAAACTACCAGAAATAGCTTTTAATCTGAAGCAAGCAAGGAAAACTACTTATGTAAGGAAATCTAAAGATTGGATTTTTAATCCTTCTTTTTTAGTCTTCAACATGCTGATTAACTGCAGAATCAGCCTTAATCAGGAATGACCAGAAATACCAATGATTACTATCAACATTAATGCAGCTATGGGAGGCTTGTGGGTGTAGCCTAGTAGTAGACCGTTTGCCTAGTATATGTAAGTTCCGGACTTTAAACTGCAGCCACATTTACACATGTGCATGCATATGTACCCACACATACAATATAGCTATGTGAGCCAGTTTAGCTCTTTCTACATGTGTTTCCTTCCTTCATTTGTAAACACCCAGCCACTTCTGAATCCTTATTTTGCCACTCATTACCCGGGGTGATATTTGCACAAGATGGGGAAGGAGAGACTATACCATACTTAAGAAGTAAAAACATGAATTTAATTCACTTAGAGAAAAACGGCTTCAATATATCTTATGCTTATCAACAAGCTAGGTGCTGTAAGCATCAAAAAGCACTAACAAACATGCTTAGAATAACACATAAAAGATACTACTATGTATGTATAGTTTTCAAATTAAAATTCCTATTTGAGGGAAATTACTATTATATAATGCACTCATGCAACAAAACACATTGTACTCCCTAAACATGTGTCATTATTATCTAAAAATCAAAACTGAAATAAAAAATTACAAAGTAGATACATAAAAGTTCTTGGAAAATATCAAAAAACCTGCTGCAACATCTAACTGGATTGATCAGGAAAGTAAAGAAATAATATCAATTACCAATATCAGAAATGAAAAAAAATATTGTTATAGTCCTATAGATACAAAATGTATTACCAACATTTTTGTTAATGAATTAATAACTCTTTAAACCATACTTTCCAAATGAAAACAAGTTTATGACTGTTTAACATAATATAGCTATTGTACATATGATTGCATCTATAATAATTCCTTCCTAAAGTCTTAGCAATTCCAACATTTTTCAAGTCTCCTCTGAGACTCAAGACAAATACTTACCTGTAAAACTCTATAAAATTACAAACTCAAGATACTTAATCCCAAAATAGAGTGGCACAGAGTAAACATTCGTATTTCAAAAAGGAGAAACAGATGGGCAGAAAATAATGAGACCAAGGAAGATCAAAACACAGCAGGAAAATATTAAAGCCTGTATATAGCTCCATGTCTATCATCTGGGGCACAAAGTGGTAAGATATGAGTTCCAAAAGGCTTGAGTGATCCCACTGCTAGGGACTTACAGGTTGTAAACCACATGACCTCTCTCTTGAGTTGGCTCCACTTGCTCCCTCTGATTTGCCTTGGTAGACATCCCATGTTCCTGTCAGCTCTAACATTCTGGGTTCTTTACTATACCTTAGCTTTACTCTCTCAGCTTGAGGCATCTACCTCTTGGGGGCACATTGCTTGGCCTGACAGATCCTCCTGTAATATCTTGGTAGAAGCCTCCATGAGACTACAATTCTTGCATTCTTCACGCTGGTAAAACTAGCATCACACAGACTATGCCAAGAACTGCTGGCAGTATGAGCAATAGCCAGAACCCTGTGAACCACAGCAGCTGCAGCCTTTGAGTTCTTAAATAGCTGAGTACAGTGAAATAACTCCTAGGGAATAAATTCCTTAGGTGCTTCTTCCAGGGTTCAGGGGCTCTCTTCTCAAATGAAATGTACAAAGTTTTACAACTTTTTGAGGGTGGGGTCTTACATATTCCCAAGACATGCTCAATGGATCTTTTTTCTTGTCTTAGTTTAAAAGACTTAGTTTGGGGCCGGGGATTTGGCTCAGTGGTTCTACCGCCTGTCTTGCAAGCGCAGGGGCCTGGGTTTGATCCCCGGAAACCACATACAATACTGGGTGTGGAGACTCACGCCCAGCAGCAATCAGTACCACATACCACAGTGCCAGGCGTGGTGGCTCACGCCTGTAATCCCAGCACTCGGGAGGCAGAGGCAGGAGGATTGCTGTAATGTGAGTTGGAGGCTGAGCTCTTGGGGCCATCCTGAACTGCAAAGTGAGACCCTATCTCAATAAATACATAAATAAAAGACTTAGTTTGTTTTTAACAACATTAATCTCTTCAGTAACCATGTCCCTCTTGGTCTCAAATTTATATGTGCTTATTTTCTAGCCAAAATTTAAGTGTTTCCAAACTTTCTGCTCTGATATTTTGTCTGAATGATAAATCTGGCAAAAAGCAGGTAGCAGTACCCATGTGACAGCCTGATCATTGGACTTCCTTGAAATTTCTTTTACTAGATCAATTAGTCTACCACTTCTAAATTCAGCCTCATGAAGTCTTAGGACATGACAAACACTTTGCCAGAAAGCAACAGGCAGGGCCTCTGGTCCATTTTTTAATAGAGTCCTCATTCCCAACTGAAACTTCATAAATCAACCTTTATTGTCTATATTTCTATCAGCATTCTGGTCATCTGAGATGAACTGGAGTTGCCCATAAGTCTCTGCTTATAGTATTCTAGAACTTCTCTATCTTAACATCTCTAAACCTTTCCAAACACCTTGTCCAAATCAGTTACAAAGACTTCTGAACTATATAGTCAGATATATCAGTCAAAACAATGACCTCACAGATATATTAGTCAAAGTAATAAGCTCACTTCTCTGGTACCAACTTTCTGCACTGGCAGCTTTCCTGTCCTTGGGATGAGTTACTCAACACACACATTTTCAAGAGGGAGAGGTTTATTTGGCTTATAGTTCCCAAAGGTAGCTAGCTCCAAGGCAGAAACATCATGATGGAAGATTTTGGCAGAGGAATGCAGTTCATTTTATGGTGACCAGAGCAGAGTTGGTTGGAAACACTTCCAGGAAAGAGGGGACCAGGAACCAGACAAAGATCCTATGGCCTTTTCTCTACAATGTACCAAGACATTCTTTGAATAGTGTATTACTAATACTTTAGGCAGCTCACAAGTCAATCAAGTTGAAATTGAGTTTTCAAACAAAGTGACAGCTGCATTCATGGGCAAGAGACTAACTTGTATGAATATGCCTTACGAATTTCACAGCCACTGATGGCCCAGAGAGTGAAGGAACATCTAGACAAGAATCTTTTTTTTTTTTTTTTTTTTTTCTAAGGTTTTTTGAGACAGGGTCTTGCTTTGTGGTTCAGGCTGGTCCTGAGCTCAGCCTCAAACTCACATCACAGCAATCCTCCTGCCTCTGCCTCCAGAGTGCTGGGGTTACAGGCGTGAGCCACCACGCCCGGCACTGTGGTATGTGGTATTGGTTGCTGCTGGGGTGAGTCTCAACGCCCAGTATTGTTATGTGGTTACCGGGGATCAAACCTGGGTCCTTGCGCTTGCAAGACAGGCGCTGGAACCACTGAGCTATATCCCCGGCTCGTAGACAAGAATCTTAACACTACTTTCTGTACCCAAGCCTCATCAGTTCCCAAATGCCCACTTGTGTTTTCCTTGATCCTCTAGGTTTCTCATTGAGCTCCCAAATCTTTTTTGGAAGTACAATTTAGGTTCTCATAAGGCCAGAAAAAAAAAGAGTAAGGAAGGAGAAGAGAAAAGTAATATTAGAAGGAATGAAAAGAATCAGACATACTTATAAAAATTTTAAGGTACATTCATAATCAGTGATCTAGCTTAACATCTTATACTTCTAAGGACATAAGCAAGATGATTACTGCCACTTTTGCTTTCAAAAATAACTAAGAACAAGAAGTTATATAAAAAAATCCATGGCATGATAGTCATAAAGTAGAACAGAAGCCAACAATCTGTATTCTATTTTTGTATAGCTTAAAAGGTAAGAATGCTTTTATATTTTATGAAAACAAACATCAAACAAAAGGAAAAAGGAATATGTGATACTGACTACAGATGTCCTACAAAATCTAAAATAATTTTCTTTTTTTCCTTTATATAGAAAAGCTGCCTACCCTGCAGCAGAACACTTTTACACACACACACAATTGGCACAATATTCATCAGCATGTATAATCTCAAACATGTAATGCTGAACAAAAACTACAATTTGTAGAATAATATTTGCAGTATGGTAAAGTTTAAAGTATTATAGAATCAATACTGTATATAATTTTTATGGATGCAGTGTTCATGAAGAAAAGTTATAAATCATGTATGAGAGAAATATGCTCTGAAGTTACAAGCATGGTTCAGTATGTATCCTAATTGCACTAGTAGTTTTATTTTTTAAAGTAAAGATATTTCTAAAGCATATCCATCACAAAGATTTCATAGAGCAGGCAAGGAATTATGCGGTTGTTACATTGTTCCCTATTCCTATTTTTAAATATTATACAGTACAAATATTTTGAATAATATGCAAAACAAGTGTTTGAAATTAATAAGTGAATAGATACTATAGATAATGCTATGTAGTTATCAGCAAGGCATCCAAAAAACAAACTTTTCTTATGATATCTCTGTGGACAAATCAGAAATCAGGGAACTATGTTAGTAGGTCAAGTTAGATAGGCTGATGACTAGATATGTAATATGCATTCAGATTCTTTAGACTAAGAGATTTCAATGAGTAAGCAGGGCTCTAGTATATGACCCTGGCTACTACAAGTTTTTCAACTACTGGATGGAGACATCAATTGATAACTAGCTCAAAACTGGGATGATGTAATTATGATTCAAAATTTTGTCTTAGCCTGTTACCTTGTGCTTGAATCAAAGAAAAGGAAGTATAACAACAACAAAAAAAATTCCAAATCTTTTCCATACATATTCTAAAAGAATCTTCTTATAGGGCCGGGGAGTTAGCTCAGTGGTTCCGGCGCCTGTCTTGCAAGCGCAAGGGCCCGGGTTCGATTCCCCGGTAACCACATAACAATACTGTGTGTGGAGACTCACACCCAGCAGCAACCAGTACCACATACCACAGTGCCGGGTGTGGTGGCTCACGCCTGTAATCCCAGCACTTGGGAGGCAGAGGCAGGAGGATTGCTGTGATGTGAGTTGGAGGCTGAGCTCAGGGCCAGCCTAAACCACAAAGCGAGACCCTGTCTCAAAAAAAAAAAAAAAAAGAATCTTCTTATAGAATCTCAGGGTGCTCGGAGAATGGGAGTTGACTGTGAGAATGCTAACATACTATTCTTGGAAAATCCTGAAAGAAATCTGACCAATTCTTAGTGGTTATTTTCTGAATGTAATTATCCAGCACCTAGACCTGATGCCATTTCTAGTGGAAAAGGAAAAAAAAAATCCCGTTGGTTATTATATAAGGACAACTCTCTAAAAAGAGTGCTTCATTAATGTAAGTGTCTGGATAGTAAGAATGTCACTGCTGAATACAATCAAGCAGAGGATGCTATCTACCTTTGGGGGACCTCAGAAAGAAGATTTCTAAAGAGAGTACAAAATCAGATATGATGATCTCTTACGTCCATTCAGCCTCCAACATTTTTCAATTCTATGAAAAGCAATTTTGGTAAAATAATTAGTATTGGGTCAAGTACCCAAATAAGGGATTTTGATCTTGATTTCAGACCCTTAAACTTCCTGAACTTCAGTACTGAAAATACTGCAAGCCTTACACTTAATCATTGTCCTTTCCCTTCATCTGAAAGGCAGAACTCTAATTCTCATTGGATGCTGCTCACACTCTCTCATGTGTTCAAACATGGTTTGGCTGCTGGAGGAAATTAAGAGTAGTATAAGAAATTAAGATTAGTAGAAACCAGTCTCTTTAGAGTTTTTGTGTCACAAATAGGAAATGATACAACTTCTAAAGGGTAAGTGGATGAGGTCTATCTATTCATCCAAGACCCTGATCAACTTTTCTATATGGTAAAGGGTACAAGATATCTATAATTCCACTTTCTATCCCTGTGGGTAGAGATTGGTTACTATGGATATGTGACCCTATTCTGGCTTGGTGGTCCTTGCATACAAAGTCTAGACCAGTAACAATCTGTAACTATTTTAAAATATGCTCCCTAACATTCTTTGGTTTCCTACTCATTAAGAAATAACATCCATGTTCTTTTTTCTTAAATCTGAGATCATGTTACTCCTTGAAGAATATGGCAAAATTGACTCTGCTAGTTTCCAGTCAACATATTAAAAAAACCGAGGAATGTCCAATTCCTATCTCATGGAACCTTCACTCTTTTAACCTCATTGCCATACTGTGAGAAAGGCAATGATAGATTAATAAAGACAAGAATCAAGACTTCCAGTTCTAAGCCCCAGGTAAGCAACCAGAATGAAACAGTACTAAACTGTCAGTTCCTATTAAGCTGACTGAGCTGAAACCACATGAAACAGAGATGCGCTAATCCTGGTGAGACTTGTTCAAATTGCAAAATGAGGGGCAACAGAAGTGGCCATTGTTATTTTAAATTTTGTGGTGGTGCGTTATACAGTACTCTTGCAATCATCAGGGGAGACTCTAGTAATAAACTAAAGCAGACAGGTGAAAAAACAAAATGTACCTGGGCCCTACTGATACTGTTGTGCTGATAAATTCACTAACCAGGGAATTTCTCTATCCTAAGAACTTATTACATGAAGTAATACTATATTTTTATAATTTTAAACTGTTCTTATTGAATCTTCTAGCATCTGAAATTTAAATACATTAAATATATCTCTCAATATCTCAAGTCAACAGCTAACATTTCAATTCATTTCCTTTCAGACTTTCTGAGGTTTTATATTTTGTATATGTGTGTATATGTTTGAGTACACACATGCAAAAATTTGCAGCAGAAACTTAAAAGCTTTTAGCACGTAAAGCACCATATTTAAAGGCAAAATTTAACCTTTAATTTCTCAATATGTGAGAAATAAGTTTTTACTGGAATCTATACAATATATTCAGCCAAGCTAGAACTCTGGCCAGAGATTTCACCTGATCAAATGGAAAGTGAATGTACTGAGTTAATCATATTCAAAGTACTATAATAAAGGCAACAAAGAGACAGAAAACACTTCTGAAATCACTAATTCAAATACCTTATGCTGGCCTTCATATTCTATCCACTGTACTTGTTAGATAACAGCTACCACAGCTGTTTATCACCTCTAATGAAACATGCCCTCTACCGGCCCCCTAATCCAGCTAAGATGTCTTGTTACAAAACTTCATTCATTCTTTTTCCCCTTTATTGAATATACTGGTACATTTTAGGTATACATTACGATCACATTCAACATAGAGAATTTGTAGCTATACATGATTTACCTTGATTCTCATTTTTTCCCATTCCTCTTCCCTCCCTACCATCCCCAACCCCTATATACATAAGCTTTGTTTCTGGGGTTTTTGTTTGTTTTTATCATCAAATTTTTTTTCTTTTCCTTCTTTGCTTTCCCTTTGTGTAAGTACAATCAACTCCTCCATTCTCTCACAGCCTCATTCTGACAGAACTTGTCCCTGGGTGAACCTAGCTGCCTTTTCCACAGCTGCATATGGCTGGCCTGCTGTGACTCAAATTATCGTTTCCATTCATATGAGTACTCTCAAATAGCAGAGCTTGAGACAAAAGTGGTTCATTTGGGAGGAAGGAAGGCCTCGGAAGCAGAATGCAAAAGATCAAAAGAATGTAGGGATAACTAGGTTACATTATTAAGCAAGCTAAAGTTGTGGCAAATGGTATTCATTCACAATGGGGAGCCACAGAGGTACACGTTAGATTGTACCACAAATTATCCACTTAAAGAGAGAGAGTGAAGTTTCCTCCATTAACTACCACCTCTCTCAGTTAGGGGTGCTTCATGGGCATGAGCTTCCCCACATTTCCCTCAAACACGAAAGCTGTATTCCCAGACACTGGATGAAGCCAGAAGGCAGAAAAGAGAAAAAACACTGCAGTGTGTGCTAGGACAGGTGCTTGATCTAGGATATTGACAATGTACCTGGAACCTTTCGCCACAGCCACATGGATATGTGGCTCTGAGCATCCCAGAGCCTGCTACAGATGCCAAGTGATGTAACTCTCTAGGCTATCTATATGTCTATTCTATTACTATCTGCACATGATACTGTCAGAATCTTTATGGTACATCTATCCCTTTAGATGTCTCACAGATATCTCCAACTGAAAACTGACAGCAACTGAGAAGTGATAAGCATACTCATGGATTTAAATACTTTGATAGTATTTGATCAGAGTAGAAGCAGAGTTTCCTCAACTATGAGTGGATTTGCCAGTGTATAGGGCCATATGGACCCCTTCAAGGCTTGAGAAACTAGGCATTAGAAAATTTTCCTGGATTGGGACATGTCATTAGTTAGACTGATCATGCCATCTCTAAAGAAGTGGAGACACTCAGAGCCCTGCCTAGCATCTTTAAGCTCTGGATGATACACTTCCCGTGGTTGTCATGGGTCATGTTGCTTGGTAATGTGAAGATACAGTTGGTCTGTCAGGTCACTGATACATGTATGCAAGGCAACATCCAATTAAAGTTTGACCGTCTTTGCTCTCAAAATGTAATGTACCAGATTTTGTTTCCAAACATATACTTATGTCAATATTCCTAACCAACAATCCTTTGTTCTCTATTTTTTCCTTTACCGATTTTATTGGTACATTTAGATATACATTACGATCACATTCAGCATTGAGAATTTGTACCTCTACAAGGTGTATCTTGATGTTCATTTTTCCCATTCTCCTGCCCTCCCTACAACCCCCCATCTCCTATATACATAAGCTTTGTTTCCATTTTTGTTTTTACCATCAAATTTTTATTTCTATTTTTTACTTTCCCCTAACCCCTCCTTTCCATTTTCCCTTTGAATATTTTCTTCCTATTTCACAATACCTACCACACATTCTGGACCTCATTTACATCTTTAGTTTCTCACACCAGAGAAATAGTATGGTATTTACACATCTGTGTCTTATTTACTTCAATTATGAGTATGGCCTCAAGGTACATTAATTTAGTCACAAATATCTCTAATTTATCATTCTTTATGGCTGAGGACTACTCCATTAAAAAAAACACATCTTCTTTATACAATCTTCCATTGATGAGCGCTTGGGCTTTTTCCAAGACTTAGCTATTATAAATTGTGCTGCTATAAACAAGGGTGCACATATGTCGCTGTGGTATGATGCTTTTTGAACTGGATGTAACATTTGCCCTTTTCCTCCAGAATAAATGACAGTTTTTTATGTAATGAACAATGAGATTTTATCCTTTTCAAAAATATCTTTGAACTACGGAACACATGACAAGATGCCCTCACAAATTCACCTGTTAGAGCCAGGAAAGCATGGTCAGAGAAGCACCCCTTGTGCACAGTGAAAGTCTTGGCTCTGACAGGCTAATCTAGAGTCGCAGCAGAACTATGTTGATGCTCTTACCTCTAATTTTAAATTGTCTATCTGCTAATTTTATATTTCTGTTTTGTTTTGGTTGATAAATGGTGATTAAGTTATTTCTAATGATCAGCAGAAATGGTTGGGAATATGATTTTAGGTTATGAACATGCAGAGATTTCTCAAAATATAATCATCATCGACAGGAATCTAGTTTCTATTGGGAGAGAGGAAACAGAGAATATGGTTTCCCACTCTTGTATTACAATAATTAGTTAGCTAGTTAAAAGCTCAGACTTACTAAGAATTTTATGTCATTTGGGAAATCATATTATTTGCAATCTTGTCTGGGGAGATTTTGATTTTGTGTTGACACCTGACTCATGCCTGAAATTATAGAACTGAAGCTGTAAGTTATATTTTTCTGTGCTTGCATGTCACTGTGTTTGTAATCAGAAACTCTTTCACCTCTGGTGAGTGTCACTGTATTGGATTATAAACTTTCTTAAATGAAACCAGCGCTCTTCTGATTGGCAGGTCTAGCCCTTGCTTAACTAAATTAAATATAACAAATATATCTTACCATATGAAAATTGAACTGTTAATAATTTAAATGTGCTACGTTAAAAGAATATATTCTTCTGGAATAAAAATACGTAAATATTTGGCACATAATACTAGCTTGAGAATTTCAGTTTAATATAAACAGGTATATCTTCTGATTTATCAGTGTTATGTATAATACACTATACATTTTAATACTTCTTGGGAACTATATAGAGGTTTCCGAACTTCACAGAGGTTTCTGGTCACATGAGCTACAATTCCTCATACTGAATATTTAAAATTATAAAATACCTAAATTTATCCTAAAGTAAAGTGAATTATTATTCTGACGAACTTATTTTTCCATAGCAAACGATTTGTAGTATGTCACCATAAAAGGATTTATAATATGCCAAAAATCTCCAAGAAATTCAAGGCTGGATATGCAAAGGTTTTCTAAGTAATTTCTAACTAAAACAGAATACTGAAAATGACTGAGCACAATTGCAGTTCATGTACTTTTGCTTATTCATTCTACAATTCTACAAATAATTGTGCTGATTTCTGTCATAATGAAAATGATTTGGGTTGCTGTATAATGCTGGGTTATGTGTATTCACGAAACATGCTAGTCTACTATAACGACAGAAATTCATAATTATCAGTCCCTAATTTTCTTTGGGTACTGTGTCTGCTTAAAACTTATACATGAATGACTCTCTACTAGGAATTTCAAGATAGTACGATTTATTACTGTTACCAATAAGGGAAAAAAGGAATGTGTTTGACCTAAATAGAAATAATTGTTCCATAAAGAGGAATGGTGAAGAAAAAACCCTGAATGAATAAAGAAAGCTGTAGAAAGTCTATAAAAAGGAAATCTGAAAAGGAATAAAAATTTTTGTTAAAATCTTGCAAAATCTAGTGCATTGTTTTATGAGCTTATTTATAAGACTGTCAAAAAGAGCTTGTGGATCCTTTAGAAAATATTTTTGGGGGCGGGGGATATAGCTCAGTGGTTCCAGCGCCTGTCTTGCAAGTGCAAGGACCCGGGTTCGATCCCCAGTAACCACATAACAATACTGGGAGTGGAGACTCACCCCAGCAGTCAACCAGTACCACATACCACAGTGCCACATACCACAGTGCCAGGCATGGTGGCTCACGCCTGTAATCCCAGCACTTGGGAGGCAGAGGCAGGAGGATTGCTGTGATGTGAGTTGGAGCCTGAGCTCAGGGCCAGCCTGAACTACAAAGCGAGACCCTGTCTCAAAAAACCTTAAAAAAAAAAATATATATATATATATATTTTTTTTTTGAAAATTACAATTTGTGGAATATTAGATGCTCTTAATGAGACTATTATGTTTGTAATTATCATAAAATATTATTTGCCTGTATTAATTTCCTAAAAATGATGGAAAAAATCATCACAAATTGAGTAGCTTAAAACAGCACATGTGTACTATTTTGTACTTCTGAAGATAAGAAGTACCAAGTAAGTTTCACTGGGGTAAAATCAAGATGGCAATAGAGCATTACTCCCTCCAAAGGAAATCCATTTCCTGGCTTTTTCCAGCTCCTAAAGCTGCGTTCCCTGGCTCCTGGCCTCTTCCTCCATCTTCAAAGCCAGCAGTTTAGCATCTTGCTTCAGTTCTCACATTATCTTCCTCATCTGCAATCTTAAGGGCCCACTCAGCTCCTCAAATTAATTTTTTTATCTAAGTCTCTTTTTATGTGTACATAAAATGACATTCATTGTTCCAAAATTTTGAACTTGAATATCTTGGACTATATTATTCTGCATACCACATCACTTATATAATCATGACCAAATAGCAGAGATTCTATATCTGATCACAATACACGTTTTTCCTAACATTATCATGCTATTATTTTGTTAGAAGAAATAAGTATGTTTATATTTATAAATGTCTTAAGGACTTTTGTAGGTTTACCTAAATATCATATTATTACTTTAATTACCAGACATCCATGTTACAAACATTTATATACTCTGCTCAGGCACCTATGATCCTATGTCATTTCTCAAATATCCTAGCAATTCAATTTTGCCTTTCAAAATCGTATCTGAAATTTTTAAAAATTAAATAAAATAGAAACTCTGTAATCCTTTTTCACTTAAAATTATCTTTAAGATTTCTTAAAGAGACCTTGGAAATAAAACATTCGTTCTTTCACCTTATCCAAAGTGACATCATAAACATTAACTTTATTGACTGTGTTGGTGTTGACAATTCTCAGTGCAAAAAGTCAAAGGAAACAGATATTCATCCTTCCCTGGAATAATCTTAATAGAAAAAATTACTTATTTAAATATTCACCCCTCCATTTGCTAGTTCTGCATCCACAATTCAACCAATGACAGATGCTGTACTGAATGTACACATATTTTCTTACTATTCCCTACTACTAGTTATATACCATTTATGTTGTGTTAAGCATAAGTCATTTAGAAATGATTTTATGCATGGGAGAGAGCCAGATGCAAGTAGTGCATACTTATAATACTAGGAAGATCATTTAAATTCATAAGTTCAAAACTGGCCTCAACAACATGGAAAGACACTCATTGCAAAAAAACAAAAAAGTAAAAAGAAAGCAAAGTATACAGGATGATGTATGTAGGTCATATGCAAATACTCCTATCTATGGGGCTGTAGAACCAATTCCCTTCATATAGATTTCAAAAGTATTCCACATGTAGTATTTTTGGTTCTAGTTCTAGGTATAGGAATTTCTAGAGATTTGTCAATGCCTTCATTGTGGAAATATGTTTCTTATTATTAAGGTCTTGATCAGGCATCTCCTCATTTTATTAGGCAATAAAATTATAGTGGTCTCAATCATCCTTTCTGCAAATTTCTAAAATAAATTAGCCACAATATTTCTTTTCAAGTTTCATGAAGCACTTTCCATCAGTAAGTTTCAACTGAGGATACACATCAAGCACTCCTATGGAAATTTATTTTTAAAAAAAATATATATAGAATTTATACTTCTTTGAAAATAGGCTTATCATTATCTTATAGATATTTTGTCCAATATTTTTGTACTACCTTTTTTACCTTATTTTACATGTCACAAAAATTTCTTCTTCAAATACATTACGTTCATTTTGTACTCTAATCAAAACTTTCTCTCATGAAAATTACTTTAAGTCTTTAGTAAATCACGGGCATTTTAAATTTTGGAATCGTCAGTAAGTTTCTGATGTACACTAATGTTTCTATGAACTGCTATAATCAGTTACAGGACAGAGACTTTGTCTTCAATCAAAAAGGATTCTCTGAGAGCTCTGTAAATTAGGACAGGACCTCTGGTAGTTCAAAGAACAGAACATCGGGCACAGGTTTCTTGTGCGAGCTCTTAATTATCATGTCAGTGTTTTGGATTAGAATTTCCACAAGAGCTTAACTGAGAGGTTTAAAACAACATCCAGCAGAACAAGACTTCCCATTCCACACAGCTGGAGGCCAACAGCAGTCTGCAAGTCTATGGAGCAGAAAGATATCTGTGTCTCTCACTCTTTCCCTGTCTTTGAGTGTCATTTGATGTTTTGGATTTCCTGTGAGTAAACATTGTCCCTAGTTTTTCTGATATGCTCTGACCTCCTCTTGCCTGTTCTTTGATCATTTGTCTCCAGTCTTCTTCTTCAGTTTCCCAAAGCTTGGGTGATTTCCTTTGTCCTTCAGCCTTACTTCTAATACCTTTCCCTTGATTTATTTCACTATTTTCCTCCTCAAGGTAAAATTAGTAAGGGCAATATAAATTTCTTATTCTTGTTGGATTTTGTTTTATAACTATAGATCTTGTTCCTATGGTTAAAGGTACCAAATTAAGTACCAATAAAGAATTCAATTTAAAAAATTATCACAAGTCTGTAAGTTTATGGGCTGTGCTTGATATGACTGTTATTGCTAATTATACTACTTTAGAAAGGGTGTCATACCTGTTGTGATCAGTTGTACTTCTTTATGTGCAACATGCAATTGTCTGTGGCTCAGAATCATTACTATAGTCCAATACCAAAGTACTAATTCCAGGGCCGAATAGACAGCAACCTCTCATCCCTAACAAAATGGGAGATAGGATCTTGGGAGCGATTCAAAGGCCAAGAGCCAGCTTTACTTAGCAGACATTTCTGAAAAACAGTTATTTCCTAGGGAAATAGTGATAAAGCTACATACCATAAGCAACATACAAGCATCAACATAGAAAACAAATTTTTAAAAACAGAAAATGACAAGATGCAGAAGCAAGATGAAAACCCAGAACTTCAGCCCAGACAGCAATTCCAAAAGACAATGAAGTGGAAGGAATCAGAAGCTACCTACTTAAATTTTCTGAAATGGTAGCAGTGGAAGTAAGAAAACAGGTGAATGAAGCTATAGAAAAAAACAAATCAGAAATAACTTCTCAGGTAAAAAAAAAAAAAGATTATAATAAAAATGAAGGACTTGAGGAACCTAGAGTAGATACACATAAAAAATAGAGGAGCTTAGGAAAATTATGGCAACTATGAAAGTCCAACATATGACATAAATGGAATCCATGAAACAGATATCAAGGAGATTGAAATTTCTACAAAAATTATACACAGCAGAATGAACCAATGTGTAGAATATTAGATCTAGAAGACAGGATCACAGAAGACAGAGACCACAGAAAGAAAAATGCCTTAAAATTAGCAAAGGGCCATAAAAAAATCAATAGAAAAGCTGCAAAAGATATAAAGAACAACATAAGGCTGATTGGAGTTAAGGAAAAAACAGAAGATAGTGCAAGCAACATAAACAAACCCATTGACAAGAGATAACAGCAAAAAATTTCACAAGCATGCAAAAAGTATTTGACATCTAAATAAGTGTGCCATATAGAACTCCAATTTGCCACAAAAAAGACACATAGGGATATATAATAGTCACGATTTCAGAAATTCAGAACAGAATGTTAAAAACTATTAGATAAAATAAACAAATCACTTATAAAGGGAAGCCTGTCAGAATCACAGCACGTCTCAACACAAATCCTTAAGTCAAGGAGAGTATGAAATATTTTAAGTCTTCAAAGAAAAAAATTTCTAACCCAGACTTATATACTCTATAAAGCTATCCTTCAAAATTGATGAAGAAGCAAGAAACTTCCATGATAAGGAATACCTGAACAAATTCATAACCACAAAATTAGCATTCCAAGATGTTCTGAAGGATATTCTAGAAAGCAATAAGGAAGACTGTGGGAGACAGGGAAAAAGGACACAGCCTTAATTCTAGTGGCAAACTCCAGTCTCCCTTCCCTGTGAGTCCCATAGCAAAAGGATTAACAAACAACAAAGTTGGAACTTTGAGAAAAAGGCTGAGCCCAGGCTCAACTCTAGCTATTCTGAGCAGCAGCAGCAGCAGCATCAGAAGCCAAATACTGCAGCAGCAGAACAGGGAGCAGAAGAGCCTATAAACCAAACTTGCTGCATCTTTATCTGGTACCAAGCCTTCACACCCACAATCCCAGCATGCATAAAACAGGGTGGTCCCACAATAATCCCCGTAGTTGACATTACACAGGGTAGACATCCTTAAATCCGAGCAAATCCCATTAACTCTTAAGGCCAATAATCCTACTATAGTAATCCTTGTAGTTTAAAATCCCAGGGCAGATGTGCAGAAATAATCCCACAGGGCAGGGCAGACATGATAAATCCAAGTAAATAAATTGTAAATCAAGTAGAGTAAATTGTCTTCCTGACAGAAGACTATAATTCTATGAGCACCAATAGAAAGAATCTATCAGGTAAGGCAAGCAATTAAGCAGAGGAGAAAGAAATGGAATCAACAACAAGAAAATACTATGACAAAGATAAGCCAATTCATATCAGTTATAACTGTCAATGTAAATGGTCTCAATTCACCAATCAAAAGAAACAGACTAGTAGGATGGATCAAGAAACAAGATTTAAAACTATGCCTTATATAAGAAACACATTTTTTTTTTTTTAGGTTTTTCGAGACAGGGTCTCGCTTTGTGGTTCAGGCTGGCCCTCAGCTCAGCCTCAATCTCACATCACAGCAATCCTTCTACCTCTGCCTCCCGAGTGATGGGATTACAGGCATGAGCCACCACGCCCGGCACTGTGGTATGTGGTACTGATTGCTGCTGGGGTGAGTCTCGACGCCCAGTATTGTTATGTGGTTACCAGGGATTGAACCTGGGTCCTTGCGCTTGCAAGACAGGCGTCAGAACCACTGAGCTAAATCCCCGGCCCAAGAAACACATTTAACTAAAAAAAAAAAAAAAAAAAAAAAAATCACAGACTGAGAGTCAAAGGACAGAAAACAATACTTCATGTGACAGGAACCTAGCAAAAAGTAGGGTAGCTATCTTATTTGCAGACAAAGAAAGTGGATTTCAAACCAAGAATGATCAGAAGAGACCCAAAATGTCATTACACACTTGTTAAAGGAACATAATGAAGAGGCAATAATCGTAAATATATATGCACCAAGTATCAGTGTACACAACTATATAAAACAAATATTAATGCACATGAACAATCAAACACTAACACAATCATAATGAAGGACCTCAATATCCACTATCACAAGAAGACAGAACTGGACAAAAAATTTAAAAAGAGATATCAGAACTAAACCAAACTGGTGAACAAATGGACTTTTTAGATGTCTACAGAGTATTCTACTGCACAACATAAGAATATAAATTTTTCTAACGCATGGGATGTTCTACAAAACAGACCATATATTAGCTCTTAAAACATGCTTAAGTAAATCCAAAGGAACTGCATTTATCCCATATATATTACTAGACAATAGTATGATGCAACTAGAAATCAACTGCAAAGGAAATCACAAAATCTACATAAACATATAGAAACTAAATACTCTGCTGAACAACCACTGGGTTGCAGATGAAATTAAAGAACAGATTAGACAATGTCTGTAAATAAATGATGATGCCAACAAAACATACCAGAACTTACGGGATGCAATAAAAGTAGTCCTCTGGGGGAAATTTATAGCAGTAGATTACCACATCAGATAAACAAAGTTAGCTCAAATAAACAACCTAATGTTGAATCTCAAGTTTCTAAAAAAAGCAGGTGAAGCCCCAGCCTTATACAAGGGAAGAAAGTATGAAGATCAGGGAAGAAATTAATGCAATCAAGACTAAGAAAATAATATAAAGAATCAGTGAACCAAAGACCTCTTTAAAAGATTAAATAAAATTGACAAACACTTAGCCAAACTCATCAAAAAAGGAAGGAAAAGACTCAAACCCATGTTATTAAGAATGAAAAGGATAGGGCTGGGGATTTAGTTCAGTGGTTCCGGTGCCTGTCTCACCAAGTGCAAGGGCCTGGGTTGGATCCCTGTAACCACATACAATACTGGGTGTGGAGACTCACGACCAGCAGCAATCAGTATCACATACTACAGTGCCAGGCATGGTGGCTCATGCCTGTAATCCCAGCACTCGGAAGGCAGAGGCAGGAGGATTGCTGTGATATGAGTTTGAGGCTGAGCTCAGGGCCAGCCTGAACTACAAAGCGAGAGACTGTCTCAAAAAAAAAAAAAAAGAATGAAAAGGATAAAATCATAACAGATTCTACAAAAATCCAGAAGATCAATACCTACTTCAAGAACTTATATTCAAATAACATGGAAAACACAGAATAGAGTCCTGGACATATATGAATTACCAAAGCTGAATCAAGAAGATATAAAATTCCTAAATAACTCATTTTTGGTCAATGAAATTGAAAATTTAACTAAAAATCTACTCTTGGTATATCCACTGCTGTACTCTAAAAGAAACTTGGAGAAAATCTAATTACTCCTCAGACTCTTTAATGAAATTGAAAAGGAAGCAATGGTCTCAAAAATCATTCCTGGAAGCAAGTATTATCCTAATATCAAAACCAGAGAGGACCCAACCAAAACAGAAAACCAGAAACCAATCTCTATAATGAACCTAGATGTCAAAATCCTCAATAAAATCCTGGCAAACAGAATACAACAAATTATAAAGAAGATTATACACCATGATATAGAAGGATTCATATCGGTGATGCATGGATTGCTTACGGTTCACCATAAGCAAATTAATAAATGTAATACACCATATCAATAGAACCAAGGACAAAAACCACGTGACCATTTCAACAGACTCAGAGAATTCATTTGACAAGGTCCAACATTCAGTCACGATAAAAACTCTACAGAAAATTGGAATTGTTGGTTTTTATCTAACTCTGACAAAAGCCATCTATGACAAAACAACTGGTAACATCATACTAAATGGTCAAAATTTGAAAACTTTCACTCTAAAATCAGGAATAACATAAAGATGTCCATTATCACCACTCCTGTTCAATATAGTTCTGGAAACATTAGCCAGAGAAATTAGACAAGAGAAAGAAATAAAATGAGTAAGGACAGTTAAATTACCATTATTTGTGGATGACATGATACTCTTCATGAAGGACTCCAAAATCTCCACCAAAATACTTCTAGACTTAATAACTAAATGCAGCAGTATAGTGCTACACAAAATCAACACTCAAAACTCAATAAAATTCCTGCACATAAATAAATTTACTGAGGAAGAAACTAAGGAAATTACATCCTTCACAGTAGCACTGGAAAAAGTGAAATGCTTAGGAATTAATCTAAGGAAATAAAAGACCTTTACATTGACAATTATAGTATTCTGAAAAAGGAGATCGAAGAGCATAACACAAAATGGAAAGATACCCCTTGTCTTTAAGGAAGAAGAAGCAATATAATCAAAATGGCCATACTTCCAAAATTACTAGACAGACTTAATGTAATCCCAAAGTACTAATAGCATACATACCTCACAGAAATAGATAAAACAATCCTAAAATTCATTTGGACTCAGAAGAGACAAACAATAGCAAAAGCAATTCTGAGTCACAAAGAGGCATCATAATCCCTGACTTGAAATTATACTACAAAGCTACAGTGATAAAAGAATAAAAATACATCACGTACAGACAGATATAAATTCTCAATGATGAATGTTATAATATATACATAAAATGTACCAACAAAGTCAACAAAGGGAAAAAACTAGGATGGTACTGGCAAAAGAAATAGACCTGAGGACCAAAAGAAGAAGATGGAAGATACAGAAACAACTCTAAACATACTCAGTCACCTTATCATTGACAAAGGGGACAAGACTTTCACTGGAAGAAAGAGCCTCCTTAATAAATGGTGCTGGAAAAACTGGCCTTTTACATGTCAAAGAATAAACCTAGACCCATATCTCTCACCATGCACTAAACCAAAATAAAAATGAATCAAAAGCCTAAATATTAAAACAGAACCCTAAATCTACTGGAAGACAGAATAGGTAGAACTACTGAAGATACAGGTGTAGGCAAATACTTTAAGAAAGAAAACAATCACACAGAAAATCATACAAAGAATAAATAAATGGGATCTCATCTTATTGAGGAACTTTTGCACAGCCAAAGAATTCATGAATAGAGTGAAGAGACAGAGTGGGAAAAAATTTTGCCAGCTGTTCCTCAACCAAGAGGGTTAACCTCTAGAATATATAAAGAATTTTTTAAAAACCACAGACTTTCCAAATTTAAACACTCAATACAAAAGGGGGCATCTGAAATGATTTAGATGATGAAATAGAAATGGCAAATACATATACTAAAAAATGTTCAATATCATTGATCACTTCGGAGATGCAAATTAAAATACTGAGATTCCATCTCACTCTAGAAAGAATGGCTGCTATCAAGAATCAACCAACAACAAATGCTGGTGGGGCTGTGGGGAGAAAGGAACCCTTCTCCATGGTTTGTGAGAGTGCAGTCTAATGCAAGCACTGTGGAAATAAGTATATAGATTCTTCAAAATACAAGGATTAAAATTTTCATTTGATCCAGTATTCTCCTTCTTGCTATCTTCCCAAAATAATTGTAAGCGTCACACCACAGTGACATACGTACAATGTTTATAGCAGCACAATTTGTAATAGTTGAATCTTGGAAACAGCCCAAATGCCCATCGATGGATAAACAGATGAAGATGTGTTATTTTATACAAATGAATACTACTCTAATATAAAGAAAGACAAACTTGAGGCCTTTATAGTTAAAGAACACACTTTGAGACCATAGTCTTAAGTGAAATAAATTGGACAGACATATTTGAACATCACATTGTTTCTCTGTTGTAAGAAATTGGAAGTAGAAGGAAACCTTCTCCACTGTTGGTGGGACTGTAGACTCGTACAACCCCTGTGGAGATCAGTTTGGAGAATCCTCAAAATGCTAGCATTGATGGTCCCATTTGACCCAGCCATTGCCCTGCTAGGTATATACACACAAGAATTAAAAGACTCATATCACAGTGACATATGTGCACCCATGTTTATAGCAGCCCAATTTGTGATTGCTACATCTTGGAAACAACCCAAATGTCCATCCACTAGAGACTGGATAAAAAAGCTGTGGCTCTTCTACACAATGGAGTATTACTCTGCCATAAAAAATAATAAGTTTGAATCATTTCTACTTAAATGGACATACCTTGAGGATATCCTCATAAGTGAAATAAATAGGGCACAGATAGGTACATATCGCATCTTTTCTTTGGTATGAGAAAATAAAGATGTAAATGAGTCCTAGAATTGTATGTTATATATTGTAAAATAGAAAATGCTCAATGTAAAATAGGGTGAAGGGGGAAAATGTTGAGATTGTAACTAAAAAGTAAGGGAACAAATTTTATGTATATGGGGTGGTGGTAGGGTGGGTAGGGCTATGGGAAAAAATGAGAATTAAGTTGTGTCTTATACTGGTACAAATCCCCATTATGGAGTGCAATCATGATGTGTATATTTAATGTACCAATA
>PVIR01008793.1:0-55263 GCA_004026965.1 Petromus typicus
GTTCCAACTGAAAATTTTTATTATCTACCAAGCACTCTGGACACCTCTTGTGAAAAGCGCCCAAGGCAATTTGGGTTGGAGACATTTTTCTTCTCTGAGTCTTCCAAATACAGCTTTGTATTAGCATGTTCAATAAAGCAAGTAGAACTTCCCCTGGATTAGTTGGAACCATTCCTGACCCTCATCTCATTCTACTTGGAGGTAATTATTTGCTGCTAATGCAAAGTGCTAAAGACAGCCTTAAATTCTATTGACTTATTTTGTAGATTGAAAATCAGACTTCTTAATTTTTCTCTTAAAATAGCACCAAGGCTATTCTCTATTCTTTCAAATAGAAAAGCCAACCCGATTTTTTTTCTGAGGGGAAACTTTTTACTTAAAATAAGATATTGGTCCTAGACCTGATGGAGGAAATGGGTGAGTTGTCTAGGGAATGAGGTCATGGATGAATAAGTCAGAAGCAGTGTTGGTGAAGTATAGATTTTCAGCATCTAATTAGGATAGTGGAACGGAGCCCCCTCCCCGCCCGCTCTCCCTAGAGGCCTGGAGAAGCAAGTCTTTGTTTAGACATTCTAAACAGCAACTCTAAAACTTAGCCCCAGTCACTGGATAATTTTGTTGTTTATCTGTGTCTAGATAGAAATGCAGAATATTAACTGATTTAAATTCAAATCAATCATTTCTGTACACTAAGAACTCATCTCTGGATTAATAGTATTTACAGTAAAATGGAACAGGGTTTCTCTCAGCCTCATTCCCAGAATCAATAAAAAACAACAGTAAAAGGCTATTTTTTTTTCTCTGAATACCTAAATGACTTCACAACCATTATTCCACTCAGAGGAAAAATTATTCTTGTATCACAGCGAGGGGGAGAGAATGCATGGCTTCTATTAAGACTAATGGAGGCTGGGATGAAAAGTTCAGTTTGCAGAAAGAAAGTTATTTGCCACAGGCCTGTGGAACAGGAGAGAAATTTAGCAATTAGTTCTCCCTAATCCA
The DNA here is from genome assembly GCA_004026965.1 of Petromus typicus. Taxonomy (NCBI): domain Eukaryota; kingdom Metazoa; phylum Chordata; class Mammalia; order Rodentia; family Petromuridae; genus Petromus; species Petromus typicus. Next base: position 1,003 of record PVIR01008793.1, read on the forward strand.
AAGAGCGTGGTCCTTTGACATTTTTTTCTTCATAAGGGAGTAATGCATAGCATCATCATATATGCCTGAAAAAAGGAAATTAATTATCCTCCATAAATTAAAAAGATGGCAAATATAATAGAGCAAGCCCAAACATATGGGACCATGTGTTGGTGATTTTTCATCATGTAGGAAATTAAAGTCTACAAAATACAGAAATATCACGATGGAAAAAGAAGGAATATGGGGGTGATTTATAACCTTGGTTTATCTCCAGGGGCCAGGGCCCAGGCATGTTTTCTACTATACAACGCTATATTCCATTTTCTAAAATTATTCTTCTGGTCTAATCAAAACAGTTTTTTTGACACAGCCTTTTAAATCTTCCTTCTTTCCTTTTTTTTTTGGCGCCACAAACATCTCAGACATTTAAAAAGCAATTTACTGGCATCCACAGTCTTGTGTGTGAACTCACTGTCTGCCCCAGCCTTCCGGAAGCTTCTTGTGGGGGTCAGAGGAACCGAGAGGCTTCCCAGGTTGGAAGGGAGGCTTCACAGACCCTCGCAGTGTGCAAGTGACCTCAATGCCCTTTAACCCAGTAACTCTGGCACTGTCTTGCAAGAGGCCAGAGCCTCCCCGCCTTCTTAGAGCACCACCCTAGGCCAGGCCCAAGCTGCCCAGGGCCCCCAGGCCAGAAGTGGGAAGGATGTCTGGAGTTTCCAGCACTTCACACCTCAAATGGCTTCAGACTTTCAGTGAAGTTGGTGTTACTCGGTTTGCTAAGCCCCCAAGGTAAGGACAACATGTTTTCCTCAAGTGAATCCTGGGTAGAAGATGTAATGATGGGTCCAAAGTAAATACTGATGAAAAAACTGTTTTCTTTGGAAAGAGAGAATCAGAGAAGTTTCCAGAGGAAAACAGCTCCTCTAGGCTGGATGTGACCATTGTAAACTCTGTTTCACGTTCATCTTTGAGCCTGGCTTGGGATCAAGGGAGCTGTTTTTGAGACATTGCAAGTGCTCATCTTCACAACTGAGCCAAACGGACATGTTTTGAAAACAGTGTGTTTTTGTGATACATTCATAGTCACATTAGTTTTGGGGAATTAATACAAGTATTTATCAAATCCATTCTGCATCTCTCAAATTCATACATATATCCATCAAATCCTTCACCATTCCAAAAAGTCTGCCTCCCTGTTTCCTACCAGGTCTCCTTTACTTCACTCCTCAGTTTATTTATATCTTGGGACATCAGGTGATGTGTAACTTTCTGTGTCTGACTTATGTCACTTAACATCATGCTCACATGATCCATCTATTTTCTTGCAGATGACACAACTGTACACACAAGCGTCTTTCTCTATCTCTTTGTCTGCTGATAGGTATCTAGGCTGTTTCCAGGATTTAGTTATTGCGAATTGTGCTGCTATAAACACAGGCCTGCCTGTATCTCTACAGTTTGAAAGAACAACTTGGCAGACTACAAATTCATTCGTTTGTTCACTTAACCATGGCACTCTATTCAAAGCACTGGGGATATCAAAGTGAACAAACAGACAAAAATCTCTGCTCTCCGGGCCTTCCATTTGTGAGGGTAGGTAATAAATAATCACTGGCATAAGGAAGAGGGGGTTAATCTCATTTATTCTCAGTTCACTAACACCTATTTGCATGCACCCACCTGAGGCCTCTTTAAACAAGCCTCTACTGGACAAAACTCTCTTTGTTTAGCACAAGATCATAATTTGTACCACATTTCTTAGCTCCAGATCATCTTGACCTATAAACTATTAGCTGTAGATGCGATGTATCAGCTGCCTATTTCTCTCTTCTACAAAACGAAAGCAGTTCTGAAGGAAGTGTTGCTGGTGTTCTCAGACAGGATCAGGACAGTTTTCCTCCAGATTTCTGGCCCTATATGTCAGGGGAAGCACGGTCGCGTCCTACCAGGATGAAAACTGTTGCCTTGGGCAGCCTTGGGGTGAGGGAAGCAGTGTGTGGGGACACATGGTCCCCTCGTTTGATCTACCTGCATTTGGACCCTGGTGCTGCTCAGCACACAACCAATAAATAAATCACCTGCTGGGCCTGTAACCCTCCTACTCCCTCCGTGTGCAAATCCACACCCCAACTTTCCTCACAGAAGGCAGTGTTCAGGTATTGTACTCCAAGGAAACCCTGGACTGTGTGAGAAGCGTCCTTACCGCATCTTGTTTACTGATGTGCTGTGGTAGTTTGTAAGTGGTTTCTATGAATTAAACACATTACCTTGTCATAATACTGAACTAAAAATACAAACTATATATTGATACTACAGCAAGACAAGAAGATACTGGTTAAAGTCTCAAGCTAGCTGTTTACGTCTCTGATAGCTGACAGAGAATTTGATAGCTTCCTCCCGAAACCATTAGAGGGGCCTATTGGGTTGGGGGATCCCCTGCCTGCCTTTGGAAGTGCTTCAGAATTGCACAATTCATGACAGAAGTCAAGCCAGCTGGGTCTCACCCTCCAGGATGTGGAAAGCTGGTTGGGAAAATGCTACTCTCTAATCGCAGGCACTCAGCCAAATGTCAGGCTACAAGTGAAGTGCCTTGGTATTTTAATACCATTTTCCTTTTTTCTGGAACTTGAAAACAGTAACCCTGAGCAGAGATTGGTACCCTTGGTCAGAGAACCTGGGTTCTTTGCAATTGACCGCTGCTTAGCTCTCTCCTCTTCAGCTGGATTCAGGTTGGCCGCAATCCAGCACAGTTAAGCTGCCCAGTTTCCATCCTGCCTCTGCTGTTGAGTTGTCTTGGAAATCAGGCAAGTTACTTCACCTCTCTTTAAGTTTCTTTATCTGTAAAATGGGGGTAATAGCACCAGCCTCAGGCTGCTGTGAGGACCAAAGAAATCAATGCCCTAGTGCCTTCAGAGGAAAGAAACTCGATTAATGCCACCTGTGACTAGAGATCGCTAGGCGTGAAAAACAGCTAGCACTGGTTAGCCAGGCTCTTGGTGAGTGACCATTTCTATTCTTAATGTGATAATCTCTTTGGAGGGAAATAAAGAGCACTGTTCCTTATGGGAATTGTGACAGCTCACAACACACATTTATGAGGGTAGTTGGTCAGGTTGCTAAGTGTCTTCGATAAATCCCACACCAAATAGCTGCTGTGGATCTCAGGGAAACTTCTGTCTTGACTTCAGGTAGACGAGCTGCTCTAGATGTCTGTGGAGGCAGAGGACACAAGGACAGGTGACTTCTGCCAATAGTCATTCCGAGGTCCTGGAAGCCCTGAGGAGGACATCCCCCATTTCAAAGCTCTGTTTTGGAGTCCAGGCTGCTCTGATTTGGGTGCAGACAGCAAAGTCTCTAAAGAGAAAATGGAGTAAGCTTGACCCCAGGGGATCTCAGACAACTCCAGGTCTAGAGCTACCAAGATCCAGAAGCTGGGCCCAGAGCTGCAGAGGCTGCCACAGCTCTGCTAGCTGCACGACGGGGCACAATCTGTGCCTGACCAGTTCTGGGAACACATAGGAATTACCAGGTGTCTCCACCTGGGGTGGAGGAATGCAGCTGGGGACCGGGGGCCATGGGCCTTTCTCAGATGCTCTCGATGATGGACATCGAGGCCCTAGATATTTTGGACAGTGACCTAGGGGCCTGTTTGTCCACTTCCAGTGCACTTCCCACCCCTCAGGGACACTAACTTTTCCTGTGACAGACATTCTAGAGTGAATGGAGGGAGAAATCTGAACTCTAAGTAAGTCATAGAAGCAATAAAAGACTAAGGAATGTTGCTTGGTAAAGGAGGATCCTCTGAAGTTCAAACTGTTCTTATATTAGGAGTTTAAAGCAAAAGGCAAATTTGGGGTGTTTTTCTACTGGATATATGTGAGGAGGGAGGCAATGGAAGCTATGTGGCTGTGCAGAAGACATGTAAGCATCTACCTCGCAGTGTTAGGGTTGGATTCCTCCATACTTCACCTTGCTCACCCCTTCTGCACAAGCACCTGTCTCTTCACCCAGGACGGTGAGCCTCAGAGCCAGTCTGAGACACTGAACCACCTAGCGGCCCTTTCAGAAGAGGAGAGAGTACTTTCCTCAAAGTTGGAAAGGTGAGTTTCTTTCCTAGAACTGCTGTAGCAAGCTGCCACCAACTTCATGATTTGGAAGAGGAGCAATTTCTTCCCTTGTTCTGGAGGCCGGCATTCAGCAACACAGTTGTTGGGGGGCCTGAGCTCCTTCCTGAGCATCTATGGAGGGAGAATTCTTCTTTGTCTCTTCCAGTTCCTAATGGCTCCGTGTGTCCTTAGCACCATGCCAATCCCACCATTCTTGCGGCACCTCTAGTCTGAACTGGGGCTTCTGTCCATCTCTTGTGAGGACGTTTGTTATTGGGCTTCAGGTCTACCCAGGTGCTCCAGTTAGTGTAAGTGTCAGCTGGACCAGAGTGAGATTCCAGAGAGGCGCCAAGACCCTGGGGCGCTGCACCACAGTGCATTGAGCCACTGAGGATCGTAGCTGACTGTGCTGTTAGGAGATAGGCCCAGGCTGGAGGAGGGTCAGCGGGTGGAGTCTGTGGAGAGTGCCTCTCTGCGGCCTGGAGGTGAGCAGATGTGCTCAATCACATCCTTCCGCCACAACGTCCCTGCCTTGGAGCCAATGGACCATGGGCTGGAAACTGGGTGCCCAAAACTTATCTTCCTTTAGGTTGTGAGTATTGGGTATTGTGAGTGAAAGAAGAGAAGTGGCCAATCTGATGGATCATCCAGGCTAGTGTGTCTCATGTTAAGACTGTCAACTTCATTGTATCTGTTTGGATCCTTTTCTTCCAAGTAAGGTCATATTCAGAGGTGGTGGGTGGGAGCTGGAATAGCCTCCTGGGAATCACCCTTCAAGCCTCCACAAGTGGGCTACGTCTTGTCGTCTGCATTCAGTAGGTGGGATTCAAGCAGAATTCTGTGCTTTACCTCATGTGAAGACAGCAATGAAATGCTTATTACACTGAGCATTATGTGAGCTCCTTGGTGGGATAAAGAGATCAATCTGTTCTATTCTAGAAGGCTCTGCCTGCTAACTTTGCTCAGTGCTTACTACTGTGTGTCCAGCCTAGATGGCTGAGCGCAACACCAGTTATTTCAGAAAGCACAGGACATTGTCTGAGTGCTCCTGTGCAGATGAGAGCTTTCATAATGACCCAAACCCAGGATCGCAGAGCTGTCAAATCCTGACCTCAGGTCAAAACAATTACATCTTCTATATGTTGTCTCCAACAGCAACTTAACTAGTGCTGTGCCCAGTAATGACACATTTTATTACATATTCCCAAGTAAAATGCTAATTTTATGTGACCCCAAACAAAAGTTTTCAGGGAATCTACAAATGCCCACTGGCAGGCTGACGGTGTACCTCAGTGGTAGAGCACTTATTTAGCATATAAGAAGCCACAAATTCAATCCTCAGCACTGCAAAAACAAAAACACAGATACCACTTTGATGTGCTGCTGTGGGTATGGGTGTGTATGTGTGTTTTGGCAGCATTTATTCATTATTTGATATATCCAAGCATCACACCGGTATTCCATTGTTAGCAATTGTCTAGGCACACAGTCATCATGAGTTATACATTACAAGGAAGCTCTCTGGGCATAATAATGATAATCACAACACTAACAGCTATTAGCATTTATTGAGTACTTACTTCATACCATGTGTAATAGAAGTTTGTCTGACAACTTGTTACCTGAACTCAGAAACATCTTTAACATCTGGACACCCCAGCCTTATCTTCTGCTTGTGTCTCCAACTGCCCCTTAAACTAGAGTTGTACTCAATAAGGACGGTTTTTATTTAACATTCATAATTAAAATGCTAATTTTGCGAGGCTTCAGATACAAGTGTTTAGCGAAACCACATGTGCATAACTAATCGCTGACAACCCAGTGAAGCCAGATGTAAGTCCCAGTCTTAGATTTCTGGGTTTTACGTGCAGCTGCCTGTGAACAATTAAATTGTCATGACTATGCTATGAGGAAGCTCCAAGATTATTCCCATTGCGAAGGTAATGAAACTGAGGCCTGGAGTGGTTAAGTGATTTCTCCAAAATGATGTAACTAATAAGCTGCTATTTTAACTCAAATCTCAGGAATCTTAGACTAACTGACCCATAGGTTCTAGGAAGGTAGATGCCACAGTTGCCTTGTTGCTTTTGTCTCTCAGGGGCAGAGCCCAGTGGCTGGCACACAGTGAATGATCAGTACCTACTTTTGGAATGACTGAAAGTCTAATTCTTATCCCCCATTCTTAACCACCGTATGCCTCACAGGTCACATCATCAGCTCTCTTGGTGATCTCGCAACTGGGGAGAAAGGGTCAGGTCTAGTGAGCACAGGTAGATTAGCACACATGCTTCCATTCTTTCCCGGAAACCAACTGAGAACAATTCACGTCCTTCTCACCCAGGGACCCTCTTTCTGCACAGAAGATATCTGACTGGGGGTCTGGGGTGGACATGTTGTTCCCTTGGCCCCCACACAAGACAGCATTCCCACTGACAGTCCCAGTTGGAATTTGGTGAAGCTTCCTAGCCCATCAGTGGTAGGGTAACTGTCACTAATGGAAGCAATGATGAGCTTTCACTCTACAGCTGCCTTTGACCACAAAATAACATTATCTTGCTTTCCAGTCATCAGAACCAGCTCTTTTTTTCCCCTAAGAGAAGAGGGAAGAGAGATGGCATGAGGGTCCCCATGGCACCCACCTGCTGAGGCTTATGCCAGCAGCACGATTCACTCCCTCAGAGCCAGAAGACTGGCCCTGCGCTGAAATGGAGGCCGCTCGGGTCTCAGCCACCACCACCGCCATGTGTAAAGGAGGGAAAGCTTGCTGCAAATCAAAACCGTGTAGCTCTGGGATCCAAGAGGACTGATTGTTTACTAAATATTTCATCAAGAACATTAGCTGTGAAATTTGGATGCTTAAGTAATGCAGATAATTAAATGTAAACAATTAAAAATTTAAAATGTTTGAAATGTTAAGCATACTTAGGCAGGCAATCTATCAGTAATAAAGGGGTCCACTCTTGCTGAATCTCTGCTGAAATCTTCAGGGCCCTGTCAGGGTGCAGTCGTCTACAACAATTGCTCGTTGTTTGGGATTCAGGGTTCAGAGAACTGAAGGTATCTGGGGTAGAAACCGTTAACAGAGTAGGCATTGCCACCCCGAGATTTACTGGGGTGTGTCTAAAGGGGACTGAGGAGCTCTCTAAATATATTGTAGGAATCACACTTCCAGCTAGACAGAGCTAGAAATGAAACAAAGATGAATCTACATTTGTTTAGTGAATTATGTAATAGAAATTGGCGCTCTGGAGAGTTGTTCCATTTATTCTTTCTTTTGCTCTTGCTTTCTCATCTTCAATCATTTCCCTTTTCCTCCCCAGTAGCTACTTCTCTTCAGTCTAAAAATAACGTTCAAGTATTTGTCATCCGACAAAGAGAATTCTTTCAACATGTCTCCCCATAGAAGCAGCCAGGCTCCCTCACCCCTTTCTTCCCTCATCAAACTTCTTGAAAGACTGGAGCACATTTCCTCCCTCGTCTCACAGCTCCCTTTCCCTGGGGTGGCAGCCCAGCCCCTCCTCCATGTGCAAAAGCTGCTCTTACTAAGCGGACCGGTGTTGTCCTCCTGGACCAATCCAGTGACCTCGTGGGGCCTCTCAACCAGATCTTACACTCTCAGCTCTTTCTTCTGAGATTCTCTTTCTTTGATTTCAGCCCTGGAATTCCTGTCTAATGTTCTTTCTTGCTCTCTAATGATTAGTTCTTAGTTCCCGGCCTGCCCTTAACTGTGATCTTTCCTAATAAGTTCTTTCTTCTCTACCTAAGTACCGGCAAAGTGAAAATCAACAGAGATAGGAAATAAATGTGTGAAATGGGTAGGAGATGAGGAGATGAGATGATAGGGAAGGAGGGAACTTGTAGCAAATGGATACGGAGTGCATTCAAATGAGAATAGAGACAGATCTGACCTCTTCAGGAAACTTACTACAAGCAGTGGACTAACCGGTATGAATATTACCAGCCAGGTAGGTGGGAGCGAGGTATGCTTCTTCCCAGTAATGCTCTTCTGTTCTGGTAATCACAGAGCTAAGGACACTTTCTTGCAACCTTAATGTTTGGCACCAAGGTAACTGCAGCTGGTCTGAAAGTGCATGCATCCCACTCTCCCCGAAGCTGCAGGAACTCGAGGGGCGGCACCCACGAGTGTCTGTCTCTATTTTCCTCTTCAAGGCGGAGGCTTTCGCCCTCCCTTACCCCGCTTCTATCCAGTCGTCAGTCATTTCTGATCTTTCAAAAACAATTAGGAATTTTGATGTACTTTTAACTGTGCTAACAATTCAGTAGGAGTAGTCTCATTTTTGCTAAGTGTTACTGTTGCAATCCTATGAATGTGAGTGGTGGATCACATCTTTACTTCCCCCATAGTTTCTGCTTTAGGGCATTATTTTGAAAAGTGCTTTATCTTTTTTTTCCAGACAAGTCTATATAACTTAATACACACACAGTGACAACCACAAAAACAACCACCCACCATCACGAAACCCACCAAAACAAAGAAGAAGGAAACCACAAGCAAAACCCAAAACTGCTTGCAGGGCTGGTACGGAACCTCGCCTCTCCGTCTTTCCCCTGAGGGATCTTTGTTTTCTTCTCGGTTCCTATTACTTCTCTTGAACTCCTGACCTAAGAGCTGTGTCTTCCAAGCCTGACCGTGCTCTGGAGAAGTGGATGGTGTTCATTCTGCATAAGACGTCTCAGTGTGCGGTCTCCATCCAAAATGGGTCATTTCCTGTTCCACTTTCTGCTCTATCACACGGACAGACAGACAGACAGACAGACAGACAGACACACACACACACACACACACACACACAGAATTACTTCAGTTTTGAGTCTCCCTTCTCTGTTACCTCCACCTTCAGCAGGCTGCAAAGTCCTCTCCATTCTCCCTCTCGAAGAACTTTCACATCCAGCCCTTGGTATCTAATTCTGCGGTAACCGACTGCCCTCGCTGAAGACATCATCTTTTGCCTGAAAAAACCCATCAACCTGGAACTGCCTCCGTCCATCTTTGATACTCTGTGTCTTGCACAATGAGCTCTTAGGTGAAGCAATACAGAGTGAGGGGAGTTGGTGAGAGAAAAAACCAACCATTCCCAGCTTTCTATTGTGGCCAGCAGCTGCCTGAATTCTTCAGTGTCCACGTGGAAAGGAAGGAGTTGTGACAAGTGTCATGGCTCAGGTAGAGCAAGAGAGTCAGGCTACCCTGAGAACCATCTAAATGGTTCCACCTGATGGCTGTCGATAGTGATGTGGTTCATTTTCTGAGCATCTGCTATTGAGACTGGCAGCTGCACATTGAATGGAGGATGGAACACGAAGTATGAGCACCTTAGGAGACCAGGGACTCCCTGACAAGCTCTTGCACACCTTTCTCTCATGTCAGATTCTGTCTTCAAAGTCCTTCCATCAGTAGAAGGAATGAGAAGCTATCAGGCACTCGGTCAGCTGTCCACTCTACTTCCTCTGAGAATAAATACTAGATTGAGCTTGGCAGGCTTCCGGCTTCTCTGAGGTGCTTAAGAAATTGATGGAGAGAATGCAGAGGGCCTGTGAACACAAGGTGACACTTTCTTCTCTAGACATTTTGCTTTTTCTTCTGTTCATACCTGCTTCTACTCAAAGAAAACTTTCCACATTAAGGGGGGGGGTTGAAGCGCTAATTCATTATTAATTAGATATAGTTTCTCCAATTTTATGATTTTTTTTTGTTGTTTCAGAAGTATATTTCATGCAGAAGGCCAGTTCTACAATGTCTTTTTTTTAAAAATTGAGTTTATGGTACATTTTAAGTGTACATTGTTTTCACATTCATCATTAAGAATTTGTACCTGGGCATGACATATTTTAATTTTAATTTTTAATTCTATGATTTCTAAAGGTTCATTTTAAGTGGGTATGTAGAATAAATTTCTCTACCTTGAATTCAGTCGGTAAGTGCTGATTGCTTTACTGGCCAAGAATAAGCTCTGAGGGAGGAATTGAGGGCACCGTGCAATAGGGAACTCTGTCCACCTTCTGCCGCTGGCCTTCGTCGAGCTCTGCAGAGGTTGTTCAGCTCTGTGCTGCTTCTGAACACGCTCTGTTCAGGTCCTTCTCCCACTCTGGCCTGGTGACTTCATTGTGTCTCACATGTCTTCTCCTATCATCTTTCTACGCTCAAATTAGTTATTTTCTCCTTCATAAAGACGTTTCTGGTCCCTCTCTCCTTCAAAACTAACTATGGGGCTGGGGATTTAGCGGTGGTTCCAGCACCTGCCTTGCAAGTGCAAAGGCCCGGGTTTGGTCCAGTAACCACACACAATAATACTCACGTCCACCAGTAATCAGAACCACATACCACAGTGCCGGGCATGGTGGCTCACTCCTGTAAACCCAGCACTGGAGAGGCAGAGGAAGGATGATCACTGTGAGTTCAAGGTTGAGCTTAATCAAAGCCAGCCTGAATCACAAAAGTGAGACTCTGTCTCAAAAAAAAAAAAAAAAAAAAAAAAGAAGAAGAAAACAAACAAACAAAAAACCCCCAAGTAATTATGGATCCGTTTTCTTCTAAACCTAAATTACACAGGAATTCCGGCAGGGATAATGTCCCTGAAGGTGTATTACAGGGACCACCTAATCTTCATTATTGTATCATTTAAGACTATAGTTATTTATTTTCTTGATTAATTATATGTCCTAATTTCTTGACATTGACCATATTTTATTAAACTCCGTGTCTCTTAGAGCCAAATGGTATCACTGGATGTATTTGTTCAAGGGACCTACTGTATCCTCTTCCATCTGTTCCTCCATGGAGTCATTACATTGACAGCTACCAGAGTTTTACCCTTAATTTTTCTAAATTCACATATTTTTTATATCATTCATTTTCACAAGTTTAAAATGATTTGTCTACCGAAAATTTCATGCATGAAAGTTCAGTTTCACCTGTTCATATTTATTCCAAACCCATACAATAAAGAATATTAAAGACTCAACAAGTACAATTAAATATTTGAACTCCATTATCTAGGATGCAGGAGAAGAGCCATAGAGAGAGAACCCCCCATTTAAAAATTAAAAAGCCTTCCCAGTGGTCCTGAAATTGCAAAATTCTAAAATGGCCTCACAGTTATCTAGTTCATATTCTCATTTGTAGGTGAAATTCACATCTTCTGGTACAAAATCTGATGCCTTTCTCAAACCATGACTGTGTAACCTCTGATGTAGGCTTTAGAAAAATTTTTTGCTATCCAAGATTCTTTATTCATAGTTGAAGAATTAATACAGTTTCAGAAGATATGTGCTTATGAAATTTTCTCCATTTGGAAAATTGCACAAACATTATTGAATTGTTTTGTAATAATATTCTTCACATTAAAAGCTGACCTTATGAATGAAACTATTCCTCAGACTCTAGTACCGTGTGCACATAATGTCTTCGGCGAACAGCATCTCTCCTTGGAACCTACCCAGGATATCTGCACCAAGGGAAAGGAGCATTCACAGAAAGAAACCATCATTATTACTACTGCTGTATTGGTGCTAAGGATTGAATCTAGGCCCTCACATGTAGAAGGAGAGCATGCAACCATTCTTAGTATATTTTAGACTATGCACAACCAAATTAATCACAAACTTGTTTTTTTCTATAGCATGAAGATATCTTGCATCGAATTAAAGACAGTGAATAAGACATTTGTTTTTAAAAGCTGTGCACCTGATGACTAGGCACACTACGTAGACCATAATATACCAACTGTGCAACAAGCTTCAAATAAATGTAAAAATATTAAGATCCCCGCAAAAGACAAATAACTCATGAAATGAAACAGTACAATGAACAAATAGGCATGTGCAAAAACATGCACCCTGCCTTGAGTTATCTTTCTTGTCTGTTACCTTAGCAAACTTCCTTTGGAAATTTTATTTTTTAAATTTTTTATCAGTGCATATTAACTACACAGTACATTGGATTTCATATGTACATGCAAATAACATACTTTGATCACATCCCTACACCCTAAAATAATGTCTTTTTACTGCAAAGTTTATATAACATCTTGGTTGTGCTAGAAGACAGTCCAGAGCACTTGGGGGCTCAGAAAGGATCCAGTCCTGATTTTTCTCTCACTGACAAGTGACAGCTCAAAATCTCCACTTCATCTGCTAAAAAATTGTTATGCCACTTCAGAAAGCTATGATCAAGTACACACGATCTATTATACACAGGGTCTGGCATGGAAGTCATGCCTGATCAATGTAAGCCCATGGGAATAGGATTTAATTTGGTTCCTGGCTGCATCCTCAGGGCCTAGACAGGGTCTGGACTTTGCAGACATTTAATAATAATTATAACCCTTGAATTAAATTGCATCAAAATGATTAGAATTACTATCTTGCTGTAGGTCTTATACAGAAATCCCAAATGTTTTTCTATAAATGGTGAAGCCAAAGGTTTTAGTTGTTGGACTAACATTGCAATTTAATTGTTTGACATTCTGGACAATTTCCTCCTTTATAAGGAAGAAAAAAAAAAAAAAGAAGAAGCAACCAAGGAATTTAAATCATAGCAACCAACTAATACAATGCCAATTTTGTCCCCAAATTAATAACATTACTTCTAGTTATTTAGCACTTCACAGCAGAAGTAAATTGCTAAACTCCACTTTACATATACATATTTATTCAATTCAACAAGAGTATGCTTTGCTACACTCGATGAATATTGCTACTACTGATGATTTGTGCTTAAATAATAACTCTTGAATGGAACTCACTGCTTTATGAGTCTTTGGTGGGATTTTTAAAAAATAAATTCTGCACAAGGGATGACATTAGAAAGGAAAAATCCCCATAATCTGGTTTTTCCCTTATGCAGACATTGTATTAGTTTCCTTTTATTAATCTTAGCAATAAAATCACTTTGACACACTGTCATTACTTCTTATTTATTTTACATATATTTCCAAAAAAGGATTTAGAGTATTCATTTTAACATGCTGTTAGAGTTTCAAAATTTGGTTCCCTGGAAACAAGCTGTGAAATTGAATATATATAGCTAAGCCCAGGCCAACCTACTACAGAACCAATTCCTTCAGCAAAAAATAAATAAAAGTGTTTATTACATGCCCACATACTTACTCTGCTCAAATAACTTCCATTAAACCAGCAATTAAGCAAAGTCAAATTTGACTTATGACAGCAAATGAATGGAAAGTGAGTACAGTCTAGCTTGTGAATACTGTACACAGGTTTTAAATATTACCTACGATTTCATAGTGCACTTGGGAGCTCAAAAATGTCAGAATCATAACAGAAGCCTCACAGACTTTCTAAAGAAGAACCTCTTTTCTTCTTCTTTTTTCTTTCCTTCAAGATTGCTTCAGAAGAACGAGCTAGCAAAGACTTCCCGTTTAGCCTGTTAATAACTACCAAAATATTCACAGTATTCCCTGGGCCTTCAGCAGCCTTCACATCGTCAGGTTTTAGCATGCAGGGCTCATCCTCAACCCAATTACCTGGATATGAAGCCGGAACCTCGCAGCTGTCACAAAACACCTATACCGTTTTAGGAAGGCATTGCTATCAATAACCAAAAATGGGGATTTTTATCGCCGACAATATGTGAAATTGCACCTCGCTGACAAAGCCACTGCAGAAGTTGGATGGTAATATTATTATAGTAATTACCATATGTCTTACATCAAATGCAACTCCAGTTTTATTATCATTCTGGTTTTCTAGGAGGAGATAGGAGAGAGCTGTCACAGTTAGACAGAGAGCTTGTCTCCTATTCAACTGCTGGCTCCCTCCTGCCACACAGGCTTTCTCTTCTATCATGAGGAAATACAATTATAACTCTATTTGCATGGAGAACAAGCGGGCCCTAGGTTAATTACAGGTGAGGTTCTGTTTACATTCCCTGGGGCTAGCCATAGCCAGATCCCATTTCTGAGGCAAAAAAGCAGCCTGGGTTTGAACTAAATCCACATCTTTTATTCTACTCTTGAAATTCGGCATGGCCAAAAGAAGCCTGTCACTCAAAGATCTTTCAAACGTTACCTCAGAACCCCTCATTTCTCACAGTCTGAATGTAGCCAGAGAATTCTGAGTTTAGAACCCAAATATGAAGCAAAAGAAAAGATAGAAGTTTGAGATCATCTACATAGAAAGAAGAGGAGATGACAGTATGTGTATTAGTAACATCCTGTAATCAAGGGAGATAAGGAAGACAAGACAAGATGAAGTTGGAGTACTAACAGTAGAGTCCTGGATGCCGATACACTCCCCAAACCCTTTCCTGACTAGTGACTGTTAAGAAATAATTTATCTCAGTGGCAAGGCTTTCTGTGCCCTTTCCTTTTTGGCTTCCTGGAGCATTTTTCTTGTTTGGCAGAAGAACCGGTTGACCACCTACACTAATCCCAGCCATGTCAAGGACACAGCTCTGCTCACGGGTTGATGGAGAGACTGATTTCTCCTGATTCTGCTTCCCAAAAATACAGACACAGCAGGTATCATGTTATTTATGTTCCTTCCTGTCAAGTCACTCAGGACTTCAGAAAATCTGAACTGTGTAGATTTAGACAGGCTTTTCTGTTTTCGTCCATCTCCTCTCCCGATGTTAATTTATTCATACTTATCAGTAATCATTGTGTGAAATACCTTTTTCTTGTACCCGTTTATCAAATCATTTCTTTGCACAGCCCCTCCCACAACATGCTCATGGACATGTATTTCCCTGAAACAAAGGTCTTTATCTGGAGATCAGACTGACACAGAGAGAAAGGCGGCATTTAATCACTGTAAATGAGAGAGTAATCCGCTGTAACTTCAGACAACCTAGATGTTGGCTCTGGCTGCAGCCACCACCAGTGCGTTATTTATACACAGATGGTCTGGATAAGGAAAATGTTTTTGCTACAGATCAGTTCTCTAGAGAAAAAAATTTTACGATTGTGCTTAAAAATAGCAGTGAAAGATAATTTCTGTTTTACATTCTTACAGTCTTCTCAAGGAAAACAAGTTACCTCCAAAGAGTTGCAAGACACACAGTCTTCCGAAGATCTAGTCCAAGAGAAGAATGAGAGATGACGCCTACCCAGTTTCCCTTAAACTGGAGCAGGGAGAAGTAGGAACTCTTGAACGCCCATCTTGATGGGCGTGAGAGAAATTTAGGAGACTGAGGAAGTGGAGTTCCGGTGTGCGGGAGCAAGTCGATGGGCCGGGACCACGGAACTGCATCTGGCTTCCGGTTCCTTCCTTTGGGGCCCATCTGGCAGTCTGTGCTTTTTAGCTGCCAAGACTTGAGCACTTTTGTCCTCCGTGGCCTCATCTGTCCTCAGATGACCATGGGCTGAAAACTCCGAAGGTGTGAGCCAGATTGACCCTGTAATCTTTAAGCTGTGCAGGTGAGATTTGGCCCATCAGTGCTTTTCAGTGTCACCCAGAGAGTGACAGTCATCATATTTCAGTGATATGTGTATATGTATGTTTACAGTAGTATCATTCACAATGGCTCAATTAGGAAAGCAGCCTATATGCTAATCAATATATGATTAATACAGAAAATCATATATATGCATCATTCTTAGTATAGATTCACTCAGGTTTTTATTCCAAGGATGGAATTAAGGAGTTGACAAGGCTTGGGGTTCATCACAGGCTCACCTGGGGAAGAGCTACTTCTAAACTCAAGTCAGTGGTCCAGAGAAGTCAGTTCCTTGCCTTGCACTGCTGGTCCCTAGAGTAGCCTGAGCTTCGCTACCAGAAGCTGAAAGCATTTCTGGCTACAGGAGTCTCTCAACAAGCCGCCTACCTTTCTGCATTGGTGCACAGAGAGCTGCAAAAATACAAGATCTCCCATCTTCTCTCCTGTTATTGCACAGGTAGAGTCACATGGCCCAAGCCCTTTGCCTAACTGTGTGTTTAGAAGCGAGTCACAGCTGTGCACACACTTGAGAGGGTATCCCGTCTCTGCACACGCATTACAGGTTTTTCCTTCCCTATGGATGTCCTATCTTAATTTGTGACAGACCTGAACGTGCCTCTTCTCATGTGTGCGTGTCTGTAAGTGGCCTGCAACGATGTTCTTCAGAGGATCAGCTGTGCAGAGAAGACATCGCAAGTGAGAAACTTGGATTTTCATACTTTGAGTTCCCTTCAAGGGAGCCACAGAAAGTGACAGGTGATTGCAAGTGAGGAGACTTGCCCTCCATTTTAGCATCCTTCTCCCGAGGATGCTGCTAGAGAGTAATGTGCTTAATTCATTTGAATTTTGTCCCTTTTCCTCCATCTGTTCATAGGGGGACAAAAGGGGCGGAGAGAAGGGAATTGGATGAATAAACCACCCAAACTGTTTACTATGTCAGACTACAATTGCTATTATTGTTCTCAGAAAAATACAGGCTATTTATCACGCTGCTATTTAAAAACATTACTTCTTTCATAGTTCTGCTTCCTGGGGTGAAAATGTAAGTAAGTGAATGACCGGTGGACTTAGTTACTTATACAACAAATCAAGACGGGTACCGTGTGCCAGAGGCGGAGTTCTGAGGAATGTAAACTATCTTCCTAACACCAGCACCAGTTGGGAACAATTGATACCTTGATTTTACAAGACTGTGCAACAAAAGAAGTAAAGACAGATTAAATAAGTTGTCAGAGGTGAAGTGGAGGAGTTGGCCTCCACCCTGTGCTGTGTCTCGCTCTGCCCTGAAACTGTCCAGTGGCACCGTCATACAAGCCACAAATGCAGGCGACATCTATGAGTTTAGATCATCTACCAGCCGAGTTCATAGATGAACACAATCAGGCAAAATTAATTTTAGTAACATGCTATTAAATCTAAAATGTCAAAAATATTTTTTCAACATAATTGAATCTTCAAATTATCGAGGTTTTGACATTTTAAAAATACTAAATCTGTGAAACCTGGTGTGTACTTGACAATTATGATGTGTCTCAACTCTAACTAGCATATTGCATTAACAGCCACAGGTGGCCTTGGGTTGCTCGAATGGAGAGCACAAGAGTGTTCCTGCTGGATGGTGTTTTCAGTAACAAAGCCTCAGATGTGGTTTTTAATTTTTAAATTTCTCTACTATGAGAGGATACTTGATTTGTTAATCTAATCCTGAAACTCAAAAGCATAGGAATAAGACAGATGAAAGACTATTTAGTAATTCCATGAGATGTTTAACTCTCTGAAGGCAAGGGTTATTTCTACCATTTTTGCTACTTAGTTCTTTGTGCCAAAGGCAACGTCCACAAAGTAGGAAGCACTCATTACTGAGAGGCAGGCTTGAGGAATTTTGTACTTGCATCCCCAACTGCATGCATTAATTTCTCAAGATATTAAGAAAATAAAGTTGGCTTCATTCAGTTGAATTTGGCAAATGTCACATGTGCTGGAGCATAGGATAGGTCCAGACGGTACAAGTGACAGATCTATAACTTGCCTAAAAGATGCACAGAAGAGGAACAAATATCGGGCAAGCACAGTGTGCGTGTGGAATGGAACTTGAACAGTCTTGGGACAGACTCATGCACACTGGAGAGAGGGTAGAGAGGGATGTGTGGATGGCAGGAGGCCTCGTTTTGAAGAGCGAAGATGACAGATGAGAGGCTAGGAGAAAGCAGGCAGGGACATTTGCAAGGCAAGACACCTTTTTCATTGACTACAGTGATCTTGACCCCTAGACTAGCTGGGGTAGAATTACTGGTCTGATTTAGGTGAAATGTCATAGAAACCATAAGCAAAACAACCCTAAAACCTACGTAAATGCAGTGGAACCAATGTTCTGCATTTATCGTTGGGAAAGTGGGCAAAAACACCTCGACTGAATTAGGTGTGTGGAAGACTGGGTGTTGCTATGGCACAAATACTTGCAAGATTTGCCTTCCAGTGAAAGTCCCACTTCCAAAGCCATAATTTTGGCATGGCACACTATAATGAGTATTGTTAGAATGCTTTGTATCACATTAAAAATCAGTGAAGGATGAAAGTACAAGTACAGTGTGCAAAACATTTCAGATTAGGATAAAGCTATGGACCTTTCTGTTCTAATCTTGAGTGTAGACAAGACAGAGAAATGCTAGGACTAAGGAGGAAATGCCAGCCTGCACCGGGCCCTGGTTGATGCTGAAGCTTCACCATGTAAATCGCTAAAACACAGTGAAGCAAGACTGAGGCCTTTCCGGGGCCCCCTTCCAGCTGAGTACTTCCAGACTGTCCCCATTAAGCTTCCTTCTCCTCCAATAAATCACATACTGAAAAGATCACCACTTTCCACTCTGAACCCCAAGTTGAGCCCTGCAACATATGGTTAATCTTCTGGAAAGCAGCAGTAGTACTGACGGGCACAATTATGCTAGAATCACAAATAAATGGCTTTAACAGATTTATGAACAACCTCTATGGATAAACTCATCCATCAAATTTAAATGCTGGAATAATGCAATAATGCCATTTATTAGACAACATAAAGAGAAAGGCAACACTTTATTGTTGCAAAGAGTAACAAAATGTGGGAGAGACCATCAGGGACCCTACAGTTGCAGTTAAAAACAAGAGATCTCATGTCCCATTAAAACAACAGGGACCAGTACAGAGAAAAAACCTGGAGGCTCAATTAAAATCCCAAGTCTACTGAAATACACAAGCTAACTGTGCTGTAGCTCTCTGTCACTCGCAAGGAAAAAAATTTTTCTTTCCTCCAGGACTATTTTTTAAATAAGAATCTCAATTTTTATTAATAAAAACCTCTTATTTGGACATCATAATTGGGCCTTTGCCAAATCTTTGTCCTTTTACCCTAACAACCGGGAGAAATGTTGCATTTTTCCCCTAGTAAATTGGAAGATATTAGGAATACTGGAAAGAGCTTGGAGAATCTACTTTTCTTATGTACCGCTAGTGAAAATATAAATCTCACATCCTTTCTTCTGGTAGTCTTAAAATAAACATCAAAATCAATCCAGAACTTCCTCTTCTAGAATTTATCTCAAGGAGCTATTAGATTCAATTACACACAAGGATATGTGTACAAGAATGTCACTGAAACATTATTTCAGAGAACAGAAAACTAGAAACAAACCACATACTAAAACATAAGTGGTTAGTTATACGATATTCTACAGCATGTAGCATTTATTTAAAGGAATTCTTTACACTCATTAAAAATGCTTGTCTGTTATTTTGTAGTATGGAAAGATCTCCCTAAAATTCAGCTGAATAAAAAGCAAGGTATGACATAAAGAGCTACCCCTTCCATAAGCTCTAGGGACAACTGTGTGGGTGTGGATAAAGAGATGGATACAGAGATGGATATGGAGATGGATACAGAGATGGATACAGAGAAGGATACGGAGATGGATGCTGAGATGAATACAGAGATGACTGAGTGTTAACTACAGCCACCTCTGGGTGCTGGGCACCTTTATGTGATGTTTCTGGAAGTTTTAAAACACGTGCTTAATTTTAGAGAAATATTTCTGTGCCAAGATGGAAGTGATTATCAGTTATTATCAGTTGATAGATGATTTTTTAAAAAAGCTTTCAAATACTTTATGAATTTTGTTATTACTTCTGTTTCATTTTCATAACACAACAATAATAAGATAGAACAAGACCCTGGCGTTCCTGGTGCCTGCTTCCTTGAGGGATACACAGCCCTCGTGAGCTTTGCGGGGAGCTCTCACAGCTGGATTCCGAGACCTGATTTCAGCGTTTAGTGAACCATCGAGGTCCCAGTCTAGGTCCCAGCATCTTTCCCTGGACTTTTTATCACTTGTTATTTTTTTAAAAAATATTGTCTCTTTAAAATTGACAAGTGCTGAATAAGCAAAGTTTTTGAAATGGCCATGTGTGTAGTTCAAAAAATTTTTAAATGTTCATATTTATTATCAGAACTCTTGATAAAACTAAAGTCTAGGTTTATAATTACATATTTGCTTTTAAAACACACCACTAATGACGGGGCTGTCTCATGCAGGGCAAACACATTCCTTTAACTGCTTTTCTTCCTCAGGTAGCATATTTTTGCCTTGAGTGATTATAGCTAATGTTATTGGTTTAAAACTTCTGAAAATATTTCCAAGAGAGGTTCTGAAGCTTGAAAATGTAAAGCCAAAATCAGATTGCTTTTACTTGGAATTAATTTGAGAACAGTATTGACTGGGGCAGAAAAATGGTTGTTCTGCCATGTTCAGCTCTGTGATCTTCAGGAGTGAATTATTCTGATGGAAAACATAAAATGTGCTTTTGGGTTAGAATCAGCAAACACAGATTGCTGGAATCTTTTTTTTTTTTTTTTTTTGAGACAGGGTCTCACTTTTGTAGTTCTGGCTGGCCCTGAGCTCAGCCTCAAACTCACAGCTGGTGGGTGTGAATCTCCATACCCAGCATTGTTGTATGTGGTTACCAGGAACTGAACCTGGGCCCTTGTACTTGCAAGGCAGATGCCGGAAACACTGAGCCAAATCCCTGGCCCGATTGCTGGAATCTTAAGGGAAATCAGGTTGTGCAGAATTACTGTTTTTAGTTTCAAAAAAGTGAATGGAGTATATAAATATTGCTCATGGGTTTGCACTGATCAAGAAGTGTCTGTACTACCTTCAATGTTTCTAGAACCTTCTTCAAGCCCTTAGTTGAGATCACTGCTGGCCTACAACTGTTGTGTGTTTGAGCTCCTAGAACTCTACATCCTCCACCATTGTTGTGCCAGAGGTACAGTGCAAAAGAAGTTGGCTGTGTGTGTGTGTGTGTGTAAGTTTGTGAGGAAGATAAGTAAACATGTCTGAACCTGTCTATCAGTGAAGTTGCCACTGCAGAGAAAAGGAGACATACAAAATTCTGGTTATGAACCTTTAACCAAATGCTTCGCTATTTGTGTAATGTCCAAAACCACCAGACACAAAGCTTGATCTCTTTAATGTGTAGATTCATCCAACCACTCACCCCGTAACTTGTGTGCCTCACATAAAAGAAATTGGTTGTTTTATCAGGAGGCATGAGGTTGGAGTGGACCTTCCAAACAGCCACTGTGTCATTGGATACTTAGGTAATAAATATATCCCTGCACTGTTCTGTTTTTGGCTACTTCCACTTGAAATTGGAATGGAAGGGATTAGTGGAAAGTAAGAAGTCACAGAATTTAGGTCTTTGGAGATCAGAAATAATACTTCGTTAATCTAGAAGTAAAGGTCCTTAATTCAGGCCTGGGCTTATGTGGAGACAGTCAGGCATACACCCACCCCCCCACACACACACTCATAAATTAAGACAACCTAGAAGCAGTCTATCTCTCCCACTCTTTGATATCACAGCAGGGCTTATCTCCCCTCCCTGGCTCTCATGCTCATTTTAGTACCATCATGCTGTGTTTATTTGACCATGTTTCCAATAGGATTTTCATTTGCTGCATTCATAAAAGCCTTGGAGTGCATGTAACACGCGATGACTTTTCTTTGAAATGGGGCAATATTTTTAAGAGTTGAAACGAATTCATTGTAGTTGCTGGGATAATCTATATGGCATTCACTAGATGTTAGGGGATGGGCATATCTTGGATCATGCATTTCCAAAATATGACCACTAAATATGTCTAATGTTCTGCCACATATTCATGAGATCTAACCTCTGCGGGGTTGGCAATCAAAATGGTAATCCTTTCATTCACCTCCACTGGGCAAAAAATATACCTTGCACCTGTGTTGCTCCAAATTCTAATTTGTGACTTTAAAGTCTCTCATCTCTTTCCTTGGTCTTTCATTCTTTGTGCTTCCTTTCCATTAATTTATATAGTTTAATTTTTAAATGATGTTTATATCTTGAAATAACTGTCGATTCATGGAGAGTAAAATAATAAAGCTGGAGTGTCTCTTACCAGTGCTCTCCAATTGTAACACCTTGCAAAAGTATAGTGTACTAGCACAACTGCATTATCAACATTGACGGAACTAAGATGCAAACTATCTCATGCTCATAGGATCCTCCACTAGGTTTGCACCCCTACCCCATGGATACCCAATTACTCCAGTGCTGTTTGTTGAAAATTCTGTCTTTTCTTCACTGAAAAATTTTGGCATCTTTTCAGAAATCAGTTGGACATTTATTTGTGTGGATTTGTTTCTGAATTTTCTGTCCCAGTCCACTAATCCATATGTCTATCCCTCTGGCACTACCACACAACACTGATAACTGTAGCTACATTAAGTAGGGAGGTTACTCTGATTTTACTCTTTTTCAAGATTCTTTTAGCTATTCTAGCACTTAGTCTTTTCCTTCTGAATTTTGAAGTACGCACATCCATGGCTACACAAAAATCTTTCTCTGTTTTGATAAGAATTGTATTAAAACAATGGGTTAACTTGGGAAAATCTGACATTTTACTATGTTGAATCTTCTAATCCATTAATACAAATGTTTTTCTATTTATTTATTTTAAAGTTTCTTTGATCTTAAGTTGTGGTTTTAGCACACAGATTCTATACGTGTTTTTGTTGACTTTATATCCCAGTGTCTATTCACTTCACAGTAATTGTAAATAATTGTGAATTTTAAATTTATTTCCATAGGATCATTGTAAATTGCCTTGTGTATGTTGATCTTGTATATCTTTGGCCACTCAACTTACTTTTTTTCCTTTTTAAATAGATTCTTTCCTAGACAGTTTAATTTTTTTTTTCTTTCAATACATGTGTTCATTTAGTTTCCTTTTCTTATCTTATTCTAGGGGCTGGAACTTTCAGTCCCAGGTTTAGTAAGAGTGGTTCCAAACATCGTTTCCTTGTTCCTGATCTTAATCTAGTCTATTACTCTAAGAAGGATAGCAGCTTTAGGTTTGCTGTTGCCTTCTTATATTCTTATCTAGTTTATGAGTTCTATTCTCAGTTTGCTGGAAGCCTGCCTCCCAAATGAGTGTGAGGACTTGTTAAATGTTTATCTCTGCCAGTTGATACCATGTTTCTCTCTAATTGCCTGTTAATATGGTGACTGATGGACTTTCAAGTGCTGAATTAGTTTGCACACCTTGAACTTTTTAACTGCAAATTCAATCTCATTTATAGTTACAGGACTATTCAGTCTGAGGCTTAGTAATTGGTGATTTTTAAGGGACTGATTTGTTTCTTCCTCCTCGTCAAGTTTATGAGAATACAGTTTCTCATGGCAACCCATGGTTACACTTTTCATTGGTGCAAGTTTGCAGTGATATCTGTATTTTGTTTTTGATATGGATGATTTGTATCTTCTCTCCTTGTGTCTTCATCAGTTCTTGCTGGAAGTTCATCGATTTTATTGACTTCTGTTGAAAAACCAGCTTTTTGTTTCATCAATTTGCTCTGTTGTTTTCTTGCTTTATATTTCTCACTTTTCTTTATATTGAAGGCCAGTTCCCCAAGATGGGAAAAAGAGTTCTTCTTCACTCATTTTCTTTCTTTCTAGGTTTCTTCTATTATCCTTTCTTTATCCCATCTGCAGTAGAGGAATAAAGTCTTATCTTCTTTATGCTAAACACTCTCTTCCCAATTTTTAGTATTTCTTCTGCAGTTGTGCCACATTCAGTAACTTTGCTCTCTTTTTCATCTTTGAATTACTCATTAGCTGGTAAATTTGCTTCTTATATTTCACCTTAAATAACTTTTCTTCAGCACAATGCTCACTAAATTAGTTTTCTATAGAATGGCTTGCTATAGCTTTCTTTTACCGCCAAACTTCTAAGAAGACCATCTATATTATCTGCCAATGAAATTTTACTCCTCATTGACTTCTATCTACTGGTGTAACTTTGCTGTAAACATGACTCAGTTTACTTCTGGTTCCATTCATCAGCTTCTTCTCTTGATGCTCACTGCTCACTAAATGGTGGTTCATAATGTTCCCACTAACTTGACCCCTCTCTTCTTTCCAGCTGCCCCTGTTTTTTCCTACAGCTTCTACTCATAGCATACTTATTACTGTTTCTTGCCTTAAGCATCACTCTGTATTTGTGTTCCTGCAGAGAGTATTTGATTGGTTGGCTATTCATTTTCAGTACAAATGCCTGATTGGCCACACTTACTTGTAACAATAGCCTATTGGCTACCTCTGGGAACAGCTGCCATTCTCTGATCCAGGCAGCGTGACTGGGCAGAAGAATCTTGTCACAGGAGGAGCTTCCATGAAGCATTCATTTCTGGTGTGTGTTTTGGTCATTTTTAGTAGACAAGGTAAGTAGATTATTTAATGAAAACATTATATTAAAATGGACAAGCTTTTGAAAATTCTTAAGTATTAATACATTTAGGTTTAAATTTCTTTTTCTTACAAATTTTATGTATATAGGGGGGTGGTAGGGTGGGTAGGGCTATGAGAAAACATAAGAATTAAGTTGTGTCTTATACTGGTACAAATCCTCATTATGGAGTGCAATCATGATGCATATATGTAATGTACCAATAAAGATTTTTTAAAAATTTCTTTTTCTTTTTTTTTGAGACGTGGGCTCGCTTTTCAGTTCAGACTGGCCCTGAACTCACTATGTAGCCCAGGTGAGTCTGGAACTCACAGTAATCCTTGTGCCTCTGCCTCCTGAGTGCTGGGATTATAGGCATGAGCCACCATACCTGGCATTGTGGTATGTGGTACTGGTTGCTGGTGGGCACGAGTCACCACTCCTGGCACTGTGGTATGTAGTTACAGGGGATAGAACCTTGGCCCTTGTGCTTGCAAAGCAGGAGCTGGTACCACTGATCTAAATCCTCAGCCCTAGTAATTTCTTCACAAATCTGTTGCACATGTAGCTGAAATTCATCAAAGATTGTCAGTCAGGTGATTCTTCCTTTACAATGTCAGTAAATATGAGGCTGATTCATAGAAAGGAATTAAACTTATGGTAAGTTTTTCCACCGAAGCACTGAGCTACATCCCTAAGCCTTTTTAAAAACCCTATTTTGAGACAAGGTCTTAGGAAGTTGCCTGATGAGCTTTGAACTCGTGATCTTCCTGTTTTAACCTCCTTTGTAGCTGGAATTATGGCAGCGTGTCCTTGTGCCTAGTTGTAGCTAGATTTTTTTTTTTTAATTTCTAAGTTTTGTTATTTTGTTTTTTAGAAGACAAAATTTAAAACTTCACTGGAACTTCATAAGGTGAGATATACAGAGCTGAGTCAAGACACTGTTTTAAGATACCCGACTCTCCACTCCTGGGAGTGAATGATAAGTGTTTGATGTTCTTTCCTCTTTTTTCTCTCATGTAAAATAAAGTCAGCACTAGAAAGAACAGAGCACGTCAAAGCGTGATAAGGGCCATTATTTCTCAGTGCCTTGGTGTTTCATAAATATTTCCATCTTCTGGCTTCAGCGCTATTTAATGCCATAGTGGTGGCATTTGCATTAATGTTTATTAGCAGTTCTCTGTCAAACTGCCTGTGGGACTTTTCTATGATCACACAGACAGTGCCAGCCAATTCACTCAGGAATACCACAGTCCTCATTTTCACCCCACCTTCACCTCCTAGATTACCAAGTACCTCTAGGGCAAAGGTATTCTGAGTTGCCAACATGATAATGAAGAAAGGTCAGAAGTTTACTTTTTTTAAAAAAGGAACTAAGAACTCTTGGCCTCATCTTGGGAATTGAGTTCAGTTCAGCCCACGTTTACTCAGCACTTACAATCTGTAAGTGGTGGAGTCATTTTTGAGGCATTCATATGGTTCTGTGGTGCAAGGCCTCACAGCCTGGGAGACAGGGAGACAGTTGAGTGCACGCCCAGTGTGGTGGGCACTGGTGAGCTTCTTCCAGGTGACAGAGGAAGGCACTTCATGCATAGAGGGACAAAACTTTTGAGACAAGATATCTGAATCGCATTTTAAAGAATCACTAGAAAATCACTAAGGGAATAAGGTGTAGACTTCAGGGAATGAGACTTGCAGTGGTGCCCGAGAAGAACTACATGATGCTTGGTGATTCGGGAGACCAGTGTGGCTAGCTGAGGAGTGCCAAGAGGTGAATGGGCAAGATGGAGGTGCCCAAGCCAGTTAGAGGAGCTTCCATGCAATCCTCAGGTGACCGAGGGAGTCTGGGGGCTGTGCAAGCTCACACAGCTGTGGGCATGTTTGTCCCTCAGCAAGATCATTCAGTCAACTGCATAGGAAGGTGAATTTGAAGGAGAGAAATCAGAAGCGGTGACCTTCTTGTACACAAAATTAAAGAGAAACACATGAAGGCCTAAGTGCCAGGGCTTTGGTAAAAGGAACACAAGTGGTACTTACTGAGAAGATTAAAATGTACAATTTCGATGCTGTATTACAGTATCCCGATGATACTGCACTAAACTTATTGAATGGGGAAGAAAACAGGAAGTAGGTGAATTACAATCCTTTCGACCCTTCCGTTATAGAACCAGTCTCTCTGTCCCCTCAATACTATTCACTAGACACAGTTCTTCATGCTGCTGTCCAGCTAAGGAGAGCGCCCACTAGTACTAATACTGGGCAAGTATGAAGGCAGAGAAGGATGAGGAGGGTCTGGTGACCTCCTGGGCGTCTCATTCTTCTGGCTTTCCAGCAATGATGTGGTAAAAATGACCCACATACTGGAAGCATTTTGCCCCAGTCTCTTCTCCTCTTGACTCACAGTCTCTAACAAAAGCTGCAAAAGAGATTTCAGGCCTATCGCTAGCTTACCTCTCTTCTAATGCCTGTTTTCTAGAAAGATGATAATTTCTCCCCAACTCAGTAGTTTCCTTTAAAAAATAACTTTTTATATGTTCTACAGTGAGATGGTTAATTTCTGTGTCAGCAGTCTGGGTCAAGGGGTGCCTGCCCTTTGGTCAAATGTTACAGTGTGTGTACCAGTGAGGGTGTCTCTGGAAGAGATTAACATCTGTGAGGGTTAGTTGCATTGCTAATTTGAATAAGAAATTCTGAGCTGATTGACCAGTGCAATTGTGACACTGAATATCACCACCCACTGCTTTGGCATGTCTGGATGGCTGAGTGACCACAGAGGGAGACCCACCTTGGGTGTGGGTGGCACCGACCAGTAGACTTACAGCCTAGAAGAAGTTCAATGGGAAAGAAGCAAGAAGTCTCGCTTTGCTTCTTCGGGAGCACTCCAGTCTTCTCACTGCCTTTGGACTTCTGTCTCTGGGACTCCAGGGCAGAACCTTTGGCATCCCCATGCAGACTCACAAACTCTGAGTGGCTCTAGGCCCCGGCAGGATCCGTGAGCCCTGCAGTGTGCAGACAGCCCTACTGAACTCTTCCGTACCTGACTCTGCAGGTGGCCACTGTAAGGTGACCTTGTCAATCCTTTGCAGGTCCTATATTGGATCTGTTCCATATTAAACCTCGGTGGATACAACATCTGAGTCCACAGACTGACACAGAAAATTACCCTTCACAATGTGGAGGGGCCTCCGATGATGAACAGAACAAATGCCCAGTAAGCAGGAACTCCTGCCTTTGGCCTAACCCCAAACCCTGCCAGATTTCTTACTAGAACTTAGACTGTTGGCCTGCCTGGGCTCAGGATTGTGAATTGCAGCTCGTGGGACATCTCCAACTCTACTGTCACATGAAGTCCTTAAGTTCTTATCGTGAATCATTCGCTTTCCAGTGTATGTCAAAATCTGCTATTTCCGGAAACTTCCATTCACTGGAAAATAAAATGTGGACTGCAGTCACAGCTGAAAGAGAGCATGTCTTGAACATGACAGTTTTTAGTTCAGGTCCCTTGGACAATGTAGGGTAGCTGAACGGGGCTTACAGTTGTGTTTTTCTTTTTCCTTTTAAATAGAGTAAAAGAGAAAACAAGAAGACAGAGAGTCTCTCTGGTAACGAACGGCTGTTTTAAAATGCTGAACAATGGATGAGTTGTTAGAGACAAACGGAGCAGCTGTGCGCGTCTGTGTGGGGCCTGCTCGGCTCCGGCCCCTCTTGATGCGCTGTCTGTCCCAGCTTCCCACCTGCGAACTCTGGGTCTCAGAGATACTCAGAGCTTCAGAAAGGAACGCTTTCAGTCAAACTCTGAGTGCTCTTCTTGGTTCACAGGTGAAAGATACGTTTCTCCTATAAACTCCTAATGCAGCAGGAATTAGCAGCAGATCTATTCTACATGAGCGCTTCTGTGAGATGATTTTTGTTTTTAAACCAGTTTTCATTTTTAAGTCTTCATTAAGTCAATTTTCCCCTGGATTGGGTACAAAGTATGTTCATCTCCAAATTCTCGAAAGCACCAAGTGACTGTTATTATCCCCAGGGAAGGCTTCTAAACCTGGTAAAATCTTAACAGGGAGATTCACCGGCTTCTGCTTCCCCAGTGAGCACCTAGCTCCTCTGACACCCACAGCAGTTCTTTTGTTAAAGATGAATGTAGCTCAATAGACTGTGCTCTTGGTGTACAAGGACTTCTCTACGATGAGGATTAGTTTGACCAAGGCCTGTCCTCAATCAGCCAGGATACCAGTGGACACTATTCACGCTTTATGGTTTTGGCCTTGACCATTTCTTTAAATATACTATTTATCTAACAGGTAGTCAGAAAAAAATGGATTTTAGAGACCCATAGATTCTGAAAAACACACAAGTCACCACTATCTGGATATCTGTGTCATTACCTGTTTCAACATAAATGTCTATAACTTTGTAAGCATAGGCGTTGGCATAGCCGATGTGTACCCGGTTCATGATATTAATAAATGCTCTTTCAAACTTTCACCTTTAACAACCCACAGTTAAAGTATAATTGGGAGCATATGACCTTCAGCATTTTGTGTTTTAAAGTTAGTACTGGAATTTTAAAAATGTTTAAACAAGCATCAAACTGGCTCTTTAAAACTAACACATCCAAAGCTTTAAGTTACAGAAATAGGACAAAAATAAAAACTCTTATTTATATATAAGCAAAATGGTTTGATTTCTTTGGGCAATCAATTTAGGCAGCTAAAGTTCTCCTGAAATTACATCTACATGGCTTTTATTTGAAGACTAAAAAAAATTATACATCTTTAACCAGTGCAATTGTGACACTGAATATCACCACCCTCATGTTCTGATTCTATGATTGCATATATTTATACAAATTGTATAATAAGATGCAATTATAATAATTACAGAGGAATATTCAACAATTGAAAAAAAATTACAAATTTCCACTAAGATAATACTAAATTATATGAGAATCACCAGACAAACCAATACAAGAAAAGGAGATGTTTTAAGTTGAACCCAACTGTAAAATAGTAAACATTCTAGAAAAACACTTTAGTCTTAGTAAATTAAATGATATTCTACTGGAAAACGGGAAGCCTAAGAAACTCTTTTTTCAAAAATTTTTCTTGGACCTGTAACATGAATATTTAACATCTTGACTGTCCTAAACATATTATGACTACAGTACCTTTTCCCCTGGTGATTTCTTATTATCGCAAAGAAAATAGAAAGGAAAATTACTAGGATAATAAAACACAACACCTATGTAGAATTTTAACCAGAGAACAGCAGGTCTTGGTATGATTTTTCTTGTCTTGTTTTCTACAAGCTCTCCTCACATATACATCCCACTTTCAAAGATCATAGTCTGAAAATGCTGTTTGCTGAATGTATTTCTAGGAACAAATATTCAGAGGACAAATTATACAACTTGTATGACTGAATTCTCCAGAAATTGCCACAGCATACATCATTTATATCCCAATTTCTCATGTCGTTTGGATTTCAGATGAGTATCATTAATACAAAATTTGTCTCTTTTATTTCTTTTTGGAATTTTTTTTTTTTAATTTGAGACCATACTTTGCTAATCAACAATCTGACATACTGGAAGTCCTCACAAAGGAACTCAGATTTTTCTTCATTCTAGTGTATTCATGGCTCCTGTATGTTCCACGTTCTATGATTTTTATGTAATACTGCAGGACAACCTTGCAAGTGAACTTTTATGGCAGCAGAATTCCCATTTCACAGATGTACAAACTGAGGCTTGGAGAGCATAAGCACTGACAGTTATCGGAGTACAAAAGTACTTGAGCCAAGATGCAAATCAGTGTATTTTAAGCGTTTAGAGAAAGATTTCCTAGCTTTCGACCTTGCCCTAGATCCAAGGTTGTGAAAGCACAGTAACCCTGGATGTGACATCGTCTCCGCTTTGAGGCGCTCGATGTCTTACACGTGAGAGAGATGAGAACCACGATGACTTCGGTATGAAATGGCAAGTGCGGAGAGACCTGAAGAATTAGCACCACAGCTTTAATAAATGCTGTGCAGTGATAATCTAAAGTAAGGTGTAAAACACATTCCTTAAGAAATAAAGTTAACATATAGTTTCAGAAAATTTCAATTTTTTTTTAGTTTTTTGAGACAGGGTCTCAATTTGTAGTTCAGGCTGACTATTAACTCACTGTATACCTCAGGCTAGTCTTGAACTTGAGGCAATACTCCTGCCTCTGACACCCTAGTGCTGGGATTACAGGCATGAGCCACTACGACCAGCTAATTTCAATTTCTTACCACACCAATGAATTGTATTGGTATTGTTAATTTGTTAATAGTATTTGGTATTGTTAATTTGTTTATTCACTGATTACCTGATTGATAATCCATCTGTTCACTCAGGAACAAATGAGCATTGAGTACCTGCCCTGGTCAGGTGCACAGCAGAGTCTGAAGATGTCAGAATAAGAAGAGAAGCATGCTGCACACCTTGGGCTCACAGACTTCCACACATACGAAGAGGATATGGGGGCTACGTGAAGGGAGGCCAAAGGCAGCAGTGAAGCCCTAACACAGGCGTCCTGGAGGAAGAGGTCTACACAGATGTAATGAGATAGCCCCCAAAAAGAAGAGGGCTCAGATTCCAGGGTCTGGAGGCCAACCGTGGACCAAATCCCAGAAAGGGAAGAGTCTGCGGTGGTCAGAATATCATGTCCCTCCCCACTGCATTTGCTGAAGCATATTAACCGTGGGATGGTGTTAGGAGGTGGTGCCTTTGAGAGATGACTGGACCACTGTCTGTATAAAAGCAGCCCACGAGCGATCCTTTGCTCCTTCCACTCTGTAAGGGTTCAATGAGAAGACCACTGTCTATCTATAGGGAAGTGGACCCTTATCTTACCCTGAATCTGCCAGCATCTTAATCTTGGACTTCCCAGGCTCCATAAGTGTCAGAAATAAACTTGTTATTTGTAACTTATCCTGTTTATGATATTTCACGATAGCAACTGGCTTTGGTTTGAATATGGCTTGTCTCTTCCAAAACTCGTGTTGGAGTTGAAGCCTCACAGTGAAGCGGAAGAGAATGGAAGTGTAAGCCAACCTTGGTGGTCAGAAGTGAGCCTTCAGGAGGTGATGCGGCTTAGGAAAGTTCATCAGAACTACGCAGCATTGGTAGCTTGAGAGGAAGAGGGAGAGAGACTTCAACACACTGTCTGTTCTCTCTCTGCATCAACACAGAGACTCAGTCTTTTTGTCTACAATATACCATCTTTATGTGTTTTTTGCTGGCTAGACTGTACACTACTGCAATCTTAGGTTCTGTTACAATACACAAAATAATTAACAGACTCATATCACAGTGACATATATGCACCCATGTTTGTAGCAGCTCAGTTGGTGATTGCTACATCTTGGAAACAATCTAAATGTCCATCAACTGGAGACTGGATAAAAAAGCTGGGGGGACTTCTACAGAATGGACTATTATATTACTCTTCCATAAAAAATGATAAGTTTGAATCATTTCTACTTAAATGGACATACCTTGAGGATGGCCTCATAAATGAAATAAATAGGTCACAGATAGGTAAATATCGCATCTTTTCTCTGGTATGAGAAAATAAAGATGTAAATGAGTTCTAGAATTGTATGTTATATATTGTGAAATAGAAAATACTCAGTAAAATAGGGTGAAGGGGGAAAATAATGAGATTATAACAAAAAAGAAAGGAAACAAATTTTATGTATATAGGGGGTGGTAGGGTGGGTAGGGATACGGGAAAAAATGAGAATTAAGTTGTGTCTTATACTGGTAAAAATCTCCACTGTGGAGTGCAATTATGGTGTTTATATGTAATGTACCAATAAAGATTTCAATTAAAAAAAGAGTTATGGAAACAAGGTATATTGTGGAAAGGAGACTGAGACTATGTGATTGTCTGCACCTGCTCAGGAGTGGGCTAGATGTAGATTTTTGACCTTAGACCTCCAAAACATTGAGTTAGAATAAATCTGTTTTCTTTAAAACTTAACCAAGTCCGTGGCATTATGTTATTACCAACATAAAATGGACTAAAACACAGATCAAACAGACCAGAACAAAGCATGGCAAAAATAATTCAAGAGAAATTCAGTCTGCTTGGAGCAATGGGTGGGAATGGGAAAGTGGTGAGAGGTAAGTAGCATAATCAGAAAGAAAATCTATTGCATTAAAAGGGTTTTGGCTAATTGTGCATTTGGGAAATAAACCCATTCAGAGTTTCTGCAGGTGGTCCTGCCTGCTGGAAATAGCTCTCATGCTAACCACAGTAGAAATGGGGAGAGATGTTTTAGCTTTCATGGTTAATGAAAATACAGGCCACATATGAAGTAGGGAGCTGGGATGATCTCAGAACTAAGGTAAGCTATGGATATAACCGGAGTGAAACAGAGGCAAAGATGTGGTTCAAACATTTGTCCTGATGGTCCTGATTACGGGAATTCTCTTCTCACGCTTACTAAAGTGCAAACTGCATGTAAATGAAGTGCACAGTAGCCAGGTGCCTCAGACAGCTTTCCTATTATGGGGTCAAAACACAGGACACCCATAACTTAAGGGAGGAGAGTTTTATTCTGGCTTAGAGTTTCAGACGTTCAGTCCACGTTTGGCTGGTGCTGAGGTAGAAACATCACCGAAGAAGAGCATGGTAGAGCAAAGATGCTACTTTATTGTGGCCAGGAAACAGAGCAAAGGAAGAGTCCAGGAGAGGAAGGAGCCCCAGACTAGATACAGGCCCCAGGGCTGTGCCCCTGACACACCCAGACACACCCAGAAGTACTCTTCACTACTTCCCTGTGCAGCTCTTGAGCCAATCCAGTTGACAAGCTTAATTGTCACTTCTACCTTTGTCAACTTGACACCCCAACATGTCTCCTTAAACCATGCTTAATTTCCAGTCAAATGGAAGGTCATAATTTCTCCTAACATAACTGCAGACAATCCTTCTCTTACTGTGATTAGGTTGTTAAATGAATCCTTTGCTAAATGAGGAACTATAACATGCACATTACAATATTCAGAACAAAGAAATAGTTCAGGACACTCTAACTTGATGACTTTGCCTTTATTTGCATAATTTTTACCTGTAGTACTGTAATATACTGTACAACAGAACCTAAAATTACAGTACTATACAGTATAATCAGCAAATATTATACAAAGAAGGCTTATTGTAGAAAAAGACAGACTCTATAAACAGGATGTACAGAGTTGTACCAAAAAAAATGGTTTGTAAGTCTCAATAGCACACTTCAGTTATAAGTGTTAACAGGTAAGTTTTAAATGAGGAATATCTGTATCCTGTGTACACCACATGTGATTTGTGCCTTTCTCAAATTCTCAAAACCTCCAGCATTGATCTCCTTTGAGATTCAAGGCAAATTCTTAGCTATAAACCCATGAAAATTAAAATAGCAGGTTGCATAATCATAACACACAATGATGCAGGGTAAAAATTTCCATTCCAAAAGGGAGGAATATAAGGAGAGAAAAGACTGATGCCAAACAAAGCAAATATTAAAT
The DNA here is from genome assembly GCA_004026965.1 of Petromus typicus. Classification (NCBI taxonomy): domain Eukaryota; kingdom Metazoa; phylum Chordata; class Mammalia; order Rodentia; family Petromuridae; genus Petromus; species Petromus typicus. The sequence goes on from PVIR01008793.1 coordinate 34,833, forward strand.
CTTGTAGTTCCATGTCCAACCTCCAAGGAACATAGTGAGGAGATGTGATTTCCAGGCGTCCTGGGCCTCACCGCCTGTATTGCTTTGCTGCTTTGCTGACTGAAGTCCACTTGGCCTCTCTCAGGCTGGCTCTCTCCACTGCCTGTAGCTCTCCCAGCAGATGTTCCTTGTTTCTGGCCTCTCTGGTTTCTTTGGTCTCCAGGATCCTTTGGTGTCATTCTCACAGCTTCATGCACCTGCCTCAGTGGTATACTACTGACTGAGGCCTTCCTTTTAAATCTGAGTGGATACCTCCATGGCCTCACAGCGGCTGCACTCCACATACCTGAACAACCTGCATCAGTGGATGATGTAAGGTCCGTAACCAGCTCAATAGGAAATAAACCTGTTCTTGTAATACGTGCAGTCTGGCTGATCACCTCAAGGCACCTTTCTTCTTGTCTCAGTTCAAAGAATTTTATATCTTCAAAATGGTATTAATCTTTTCAGAAATCACACATGTTTTGACCCCAATTTTACACATAAGATCCTACAAAGCATGCTAAAGATTTTATCCTAAGGACAAGAGAAATCCACCGAATTGGCTTAGGTAAGTGTCTTATTTTTTGTTGCTTGGACAAAATACCTGACACTCACAAGTAAAGAGAAGAAAGGTTTATTCAGGTCACAGTTTACAGAGGTTTTAGTCCACAGTCAGCTGGCTCTAAGGCAAGATGGCAGGGCAGAGGGCATCGCAGAGGAGAAAAAGCTCATTGCCTGGCAGGCAGAAGGCAATGCAGCAGCAAGCAGTAACTTATTTCTGTCTTCTTTTTGCCCTTTACATTCTTTCCAGGGTACAAGTCTATTGATTGGCTTCATTAAGACTCAGGCTGGGGCTTCCATTCTCCAGACCCAAGCTTAATCCCATGACACACACTCTACTTCAGCATCACAAACCCTGGATCAAAACATCTCTCCAAAGTCCCACCTATGAGTGCATAGAGACTTTGTGGGAATATCTTGACACAAGCCATACCAGATGGAGAAATAATATGATGAAAGTTGAGTTTTAGAAAGATCCCTGTGCTGATAATGGATTAAAGGGCTTATGGTAGGATAGTCACAAGGAAACTAGCTACAGGAATGTTGAAGGAGCCAAGTGGCCTCTGTATGGCCACAGTGAGGATAAAGAAAGGAAGAAAGTTCAGAAGGTGACTCTCCTTTCTGTGGAGGTGACCGAGGAGAGGTCACAGCTTGAGACGGCAAAAACCAAGCATGATGTCCAGATGTATGATTTTGGAACTGGCTAAACAATGATTAATAGAAAACAAAAACACAAAACACTTGTGGGCTAATTTTGATGGTAAGGTCAAAGCTGAGTCGGGAATTTTATTTTGAATATGTTGAATTAGTCTACTGTGGTGGACTCAAAGGGATTTACCCCATAATTGGTTGAATATATAGATCTCTAACTCAAAGGAGACCTGGGGTGGAGATATAGGTAGTCATCTTGCATTAATCATGCACACCGCTAAGCCAAAAGAGACAAGTCCAATTGCCAAACACACATCTCACAATTTCAGAGAACTTTCTGTTTATACTGTATCTTATCAATCAGTAGTGTCTTTAAAATTCTTGTCATGTCTCTACTCAACAGTCTAAAAATTATGGGAGGAGTACTACATTTAATCATGGGTTCCTCCAGAATTCAACACTTTAAGTGATATTAATTCTCTTCTCCCATCTTCTACAGACTTTCAAGAATAATTATGTGATCAGGAAGTTTAAAAGTTCAGGTATTATTTTAACTGCTTTTCTCAATTCAAATTCTTCATTTTTTCCAACAATAATGAAGCACTCTACCACTTTCTTTCCCCCGTGGAGGAAATAATTTCAGAGAACAAGCAACACTGTGAGAAACTTTGAGTGACTTTATTCTGAATGATTTTGGGAAGCTCACTTTATTTAACATGTCACTATTTTTGTGACATTAGCCATTTTTAAAGGACTATATCTTGGCTGTACGATTGCTCAGTAGAAAGGAAAGTATCCAAGTTTTTAGAATCAGCTAACTCTACAATGAGGAGAGTAAGGTGGTTCAGCACCAGCCCCCAAAACAGCATCTTTCTCAATCTTAACACTAGCTAACAAATCTTTCTGTCTTGTAGGGAAAGTCTGCAGTGAATGAAAGAGATGAACATATCACTCTCTCTGACCAAATATTCCTGTATATTTAAACCAGCCTAAACATGTCCTACTGCATTTACTGGGGAGATTTTCTTGCTAACATGCACATGAATCCCAATTTGAAAAAAAAAAAAAACCTGACTTAAACCAAAGTTTTGGTCTGTGAAAATAACTTTACAATACAAAGTTTTATCTTTACAAGTGGGAAACATTTTTATTTGTTACCAGAGCACATAATTTCTTAGTATTCCACAGAACTCAAGGAAAAGGTCTTTAGCCAATCACAGTTTGAAGGACAGCACCCTGATAACAATTCTTAGTAATTAATGAGCAAGAGGAAGCATGGTTTCTGATCTGGACCTAAGTCCAGAGGAGAGTTAAAAGGACTATGTCTTGGCTGTATGATTATCTCTTTCCCCTATCTCATTAGTACCTTTGCTTAAACATTTCTTCTCTGTGTGAATCTCAAAGAGAGTGTTGAGAGTAGCCTGACCAGTGTGGCCAGGATGACCACAATGGTTGTTAACCTAGTATCAGAATCTTTGGAGAGTTTGTTTCCAAGATGAAAAGAATGAAGTAGCAAAACTGTAAGGAAGTCTGTTCTTCTCATTTCTTCTACTCAGGAACGCGCCCCCCCCCCCCCACGTAACCATCCTTCCATGCTATGTCTGGGAAAAATCTCTACCTCTGCCTAGAGATAAACCCAATTGCCTGCTTATCTCTACAGAGAGTACACAGTATTCTTTGCTTTTCCTTCATCTTTTATCACAGAATAAGTGCACCACTCATGAATTTTTGTAAATGGGCAGAAAGTATGAACACCCCAGATCCAGAATTGCGTTTGTAGCTTTCTTCCTTCTATTTATCCACCCACAGTCCCCCAAGGACAGACATGAACCCACCTTCTTACAGCAGATCCATTTTGTCTATGTTTGAGCTTTAGATAAATGGAATCATACAGTCTATAATTTTGTTAATAGCTCTTTTCTTTTGCTATTAAGTTTGTAAGATTCATTTATATGGTCACTTTTGAAGTTTATTCATTTTTGTTATATGGTATTCAGTTTTGAATATGACACAGTTTATTTGCTCTAACACTGAAAGATATTGGAGCTAAGATCTGGCACATTTTGCCATAAAATTATCTTCTGCCTACTGGGGCAGTAGGACTCCTTCACGGCCAGAGGCAGAGTGCTTGATTGAATCTAAGACAAGTAGTGTATCACACTGCTGTGTTGCTACATTTTTATAACAGCTTTATTGAAGTCTGATTCCCACAGCATGCAATTCACCTGTTAAAGTGTATCACAGGGCTGTTTTTAAGTAAGTTAAGAGATATATGAAAATATCACAATAGTCAATTTTAGGTTTTTAACACTTCGAAAACTCTTACCTTTAGTGTTTGCTCTTCTGCCTTCTCAACCCCACACATTTCTATACATTTACTAATCTACTTTCTGCATCTATGGATTTGTCTACTCTAGACATTTCATACAAATGAGATCATATAATTTTTGTTTTTTCACGACCATCTTTCTGACTTAGCATAATGGTCTCCGGGTTTCCTGATCCATTTATATTGTAAAATTTATTAGAGTTTCATTCCTTTGTGAGGCAGAATAACATTTCATTATATGGACATGTCAACAAGTTTATCCATTTGACAACTAAGGGATATAATTGCACTAGCTGCATGGTGTTTCATGTTTTTTTTTTTTTTTTCTTCTATTTCCTCATTATATTGGTATGTACCAGGAGTGGAATTTCAGGGACCAATGGTATCTCTAGGTGTATCATCTGAAGAACTGCTACTGTTTAGAGTGAGCAGCCATTTTACATTTCTCTGTGTCTGTGAGGGTCCAATACTTTTTCCTTTTTTTCCCTTCCCTTTCCCCTTCTCCCTCTTTGCCTCCTTCTCCTCCTCCTTGCCTCCTTTCCTCTTCTTCTCCCTCCTCTTTGTTGTACCTGATATTGTAACCAAGTTTTGTGCCTCTTGGCTTGGGGTACAATTGGTTCACAACCACTCCAGCACTTACGGTCCCACCTCTCTGGACTCAGCCATCTGGGAGTGTGAAAGGTTTCCACTGCAGTTGTTAGCTACGTTCCTCTGGCTGTTAACATACTGAGTCTCTTGATGTACTTACAGTCCATCTGTACGGCTTTTCTGGAGAAATGGTTATTCTGACTATTTTAAGGTGTATTATTTCTTTTCATTACTGAGTTTTATGAGTTTTTACATATTTCAGGAAAAGGTCACAGCAGATACATGATTTGCAAGTAATTTCTCTCATTCTGTGGGTGATTTTATTTTCTTGATAAGGATCTTTAAAACACAGAAAAATTAATGAAAATCAATTTACTATTCTTTTGTTGTTCATACTTTTTGTATCATACCTAAGAATCCATGGCCAAATTTGAGGCCATGTAAGTTTACCCTTAACTTTTCTCTTTAGTGTCTTTAATATTTATATTTACCAACATTTTATAGCGATGTCTTTGATTCATTTGAGTTATTTTTTCACTTGGTATGAGGTAGGGCTCCAGTTTCATTCTGGACTAAATGTGTGAATATTTGGCATCTTAGCATTATTTACTTTATTCTTTTTTAAAATTTTATTTATTTATTTATTTTAGGTTTTTTGAGACAGGTTCTTGCTTTGTAGTTCAGGCTGGCCCTGAGCTCAGCCTCCAACTCACATCAGCAATCCTCCTGCCTCTGCCTCCAGAGTGCTGGGATTACAGGCGTGAGCTACCATGCCTGGCACTGTGGTATGTGGTACTGATTGCTGCTGGGTGTGAGTCTCCACACCCAGTATGGTATGTGGTTACCAGGGATCGAACCCGGGTCCTTGCTCTTGCAAGACAGGCGCCGGAACCACTGAGCTGACTCCCTGGCCCCCTATTTATTTTATTCTTTCAAGAATACTCTTGGCCTTCTGGTTAAAATCAGCTGGCCACAGCTACCTAGATTTATTTCTGAACTTGCTATTCTTCCCCACTGATGTATGTCTATCTCTATGTGGTGACACATGTCTTGTTTACTGTCACTTTATTATAAATTTTGAGATTGGGCAGTATGGAAATGTGGAAGCCCCCAACTTTATTCTTTTTCAAGGTTATTTTGACTCTTCTGAATTTCTTAGCCTTATTCGGAATCCAATATTCTTTTGAGGTCCTCTTATCAATTTGTATGAAAAAGGCAGTGGTTCCAAAAAGTATTGAATTTGAGGAAAACTATCAACTTAATAATGTGAAGCCTTCTGATCCATGAATATAGGGTGGTTATTTCATTTATATTTATTTAGAGCTTTCTATAAGATTTTGTAGTTTTCAGCGTATAAACTTTGGGCTTCTTACATTTATTCCTAAATATTTTATCCTTTTTATGTTACTGTAAGTGGAATTGCTTCCTTCATTTCATTTTCATTTTGAGGTTGTTCATTACAACTTTACAGAAATATAAGTGATTTTTATATAGTGATCTTTCATCTTGCAACATTGTGGAGATTTTTTGATTGTGGAGCATTTTTTAAGACTTTCTTTATAAGTTGATGTACATCTTTTTTTTCCTTTTAAAGGAATTTAATCATAGTAAAGAAGGAACTTGATTACCTCAGTGTATCAGTTTGTATTAGTTTGATGGAGGTGAGGAGATAGAGAACATATATTCTACATAATCCAGAGTGGTTATTTGGAAAACATTTCAAGAGCAAACTTACACACTGAATACTCTCAACTGACTCTACAACTGATTTGGCAAAACAGAAACAAAATGTATGGTATTTGTTATTGGAAATAGGGTCCATTTGTATGTTCTAGCTTATATTTATTTATTTATTTATTTATTTATTTATTTACAGTACAAGAGATTGAACTTGGGGCCCTTGTGCTTGTAAGGTAGGCACAGCACCACTTGAGTTAAATCCCTGTCCCTGTATATTCCATTTTACATGGTTACCTGATGGACATAGCCAAAAGAAATTTAAAATTACCTAAGTTAAGGAGAGAAAATAAAATTCCAATTAATTCATATCTTAGAAACTCTTTAAAAGACTAATCAGCATTTTATTTGCTATTCTAGGCAAAACATCAAGAAAATATTAACTACTTCAGATGACCAATGAAATGGAGCTTCTCTCCAAGTAGAAAGTTCACTCACAACCAGTACACAGCATTTCTCTTTCAAAAGGCCTAGCATTGTCACAATGCCTAGTTCTTTTATTTCTAGCTATTTGGTCAACACTTTCTGTACCATAATGTGTTCTTACGTTACCCAGAAATAATGTTTAAGGAGTTCTAATAAAGCAATAAAGTGACACTAATTCTTCCATATACAGAGTGAGTCCTGGCCACCCACCAATCCCAGGGCTAGAGAAAATCTTAGTGGTTCCCTTTCCTGGAAGGTGCTGGAAGGGCTCAGGGAGTTTGCTGTAGGAGTGCAGGGCTCCTTTTAACTCTCAGTGAGCAAAGTCCGCAGAGGCTGACCAGAATGTCACGATACACAGCAAGTCCTTGTACACTATCAAAGGAACGAGAGTGAAGCAAAGTCTATCATGTGAATCCTCAATTCTTTCTGTCTTGAAAATACTTTGTGGCCCTCTCGGCTGATGTGTAAAATTCTGCAATTATGTATTTTCATCAGAAGAGAATGCTGAAATTAATGTACCATTAATACTTACTCCAAGTATCCCATTTTCAACTTCTATGCTCTAAAACAGAATAATTTCTTATTCACGACTACTGAGGAAATTTATAAAATACTTAAGTGAGAACTTCATTGATATTTAATGAGGCTCATAATGTTCCGATTGTAAACATCTTATTTGGTACAATATTGATGTTCTGAGCAAATTGTACTCCACATTACTGTTCACAATTCATTATCTGTACTAATTATAGATTCAAAAATTCTCAACAAGCCAATTAAGCTATGAAAATATTCATTAGCAGTAAATGTATCTACGTGTCATTTTTGTTTGAAGAAATAAGAAGCGTACTTAAGACAAGTTATTCCTCTTTGGAAAGTGTAAAAATGAGAGGCTGGAAATGATAATGGAAGTGATAATTATATTTACGATTGTTCACTTTGAAATTGAAAGGGACACTTGACTACTTTCATTTTGTTCAATATATGTTCAACTGTTGGAAGTAGATATCAAGAGAATTTACTAAAATTCTAGGAAGACACAGACAATCGGCTTCTCCTTATGGCAGACTTGATAAACATTTTCTTGTGCAGAAGTGTATTCTAATTCTGAGCAAACACCAAAGGGCGCTAAGAAATTAGCATATCCAGTATGTTGTCCAATTTGTAACCTTTAATAGGGAATCTGAAGTTGTGCTTATCACTAAGAGCTATGGTGAAAACAACACCTTTCACTTGTATAAAGTTCACATCCCAGATAAAACTCAATGCCAGGCCCATTCCAACCTTCTTCTATTACAGACCTCCCACCTGAAGGGATTTAGGTAACATTTTAAAGAAACAAATTAATTGTTGGAGCATTCACCATCTTCACTCACATAACTGCACTGTTCAAAGATGACACCAAGTAAGAAAAAGGTTTTATGTCCTCCTTGAATGTGACCTCAATTACTGAGTGGAGAGAGACAACGGGGTGCCTGTCAAGTTCACAGAGAGGGTCCCCTGGGCACAGCGAGACTCAAAGTTTCCTTGCCTAAAGATTCCTGTGTGCCCTTCTGTGCTGCTAACTCTGGAGCCACCTGGTATCATTACCTGCACTTGGCTGGTTTTCATCATTGCTCCCCATGAGCCTCCCGGGCCCCTGCACACTGCAGCCACAGGGGCTGCTCGACAGGACGTGCACACCCAGTCCGTGACAGCGAGTCTGCTCAGTTAGCACAAGACTCATTTAGGCAGTGCCAAAGATGGAAACGTGTTTTATGATGATTCTGTTTTGGTTCAAGCTTCTAGGAATGTCAGAGATCATCTTCAGAGATTTTAGAGAGACAAATGGCATTAGATCTCTCATCTATCTATCTATAGACTTAACACATAAAATCTCTCCTCCTCCGCCTCCTTTCCCTTTCCATGACAGTATTATCTTGGATCTATTTCAAAAGTGAGAAAGAAAATCTAGAGTCCCACTACACAGGATGGATTTGAAAATGTTTACAATCGTGTATGACGGCCACACTTGAGCTGAATGCATGTAGCACCTTCTATTCATTGTTATTTCATGAGTTATTATTTTCTGGGTGTTAAACAAAAGAGGGCTTCATAACAGTTATTTTCTTATTCAATCATCCCACTCACCCACTGGAGAAGGCACTGTTACATCATCCAAATTAGAGACAGAATTGAGGGTCATAAATGATTAAGTGTATTTCCCAAAACTGTAACGTGATGAGCAAATCTAATATTCAGTTCTGGTCTATGCTTAAGCCAACATACCTACACACTATGCTCCTATAATTTTCCTCTTCTGACATATTATTTAATTCCTCTCCTCCTGTCTTCTGCACCACTTGAATGTGTGAATATGCTGGATTCATCTTTCTCTGTATGAAGGACAGGGCCCATCTGTCCATTCCTCTCTCCTTCCCTTTCTTCCTCTCTTTTCTTCCCTATTAACAAACTTTTAGACACTCATTTACTCTGTGCCAAGCTATTTTCTAAGCACTGGATCTCTAAATACTATAAAATCCTGAGGGTAGACTCTGCATTTTTCTTATTGCTAAAGTCCTTATGCCTGACAAGATTGTGGGTATAAAGAGTGAGTGTATAAATGATATTAAAAACTAAATCCCACTGTCTAGGAACCTTGTACCCTGGGGGCTAAAGTCATAAATTTGGACATCCCTGCACATAATTGTTGGTGAGGACAGACACCTGATGGAGAGCAAGGGACAAGCACTGATTCCTTGGGAGACTTGCCTAAGAAGCTGTGACAGGCACTGGCTGCTAAACTACATACTTGTCTACATCCCCTGTCTTTCCACAACCAGACACACTTATTTGATTATATGTGCAGGGTTACACGTGCACTTTCTTTAGTTCTTTTATTGCTTTAAGAATTCCTGATATTGGAAAGTTTCTTTTGCTTTCCAATAATTCTTTTACGTCCTTCTCCTTCTGTAAAATTATGCATGTATGGTGGGACCAAAAAAAGTCCCCTTGGCTGCACCGCAGATACATAATGCTTTGTTTAGGAGTGAGATTAATTTAGGTGAGATATTTTAAATATGTTTAGATGCTTCTAGGATTGAATGGAACATGTGAGGCAACATTCAGTTCTGTTTTTAATCATATACACTATTGGCAAAGATGGCCATCAGAGACCACATTTATCTTCATTGTTTACAAGTGATGGTGAATACCTTTCAGAGTCAACAGAAAATCAGTATGACTAAAGAGGAACAAAAATCTTAGACACAGCTCTCTCTACTTAAGATCTATCCTGAGGTGTTGCTGCTCATTGCAAAATGCAATCTTTTGAAACAACAACATCAAAAAACAAGCCTTAAATAACAACAGCAGGAATAGAAGTGGTAGTCTCTTTCTCTGTACCTAGTAACACTCTCAGGGGAGTGCTTTTATTTGAAACTGTCATGTACAAGTTGTGAAATCAAGCCTCTTGCCAATGTGAGCTCTAAGAGACAAGATATTTTACAGTTTTTAACTACTTACTCAATGGATAAAAAGTAGACTTAATCTGTATAAAGCAAACAAATTCTCAGCTGCAAAGGTATCATTACAGGATCTTTGGACATCTCAGATTTATTTTTTCTTTTCTATGGCTAGTGATAAGCATTGTCTACATTAGCCTTAAATTTGTAAGAATCTTTTTCCCTGTCTCTCTCTGTCTTTTTTTTTTTTTTTAAACAACAATTCAAAGTCAACAGGAGGAAAAAAAATCTTTTCAATGCTGAGGCTGGGACAACCAGATATCCACATGCAAGAAATGAAGTTGAATCTTTGTGCCACATGCTCTACACAATTCATTCAAATTGGATCACAGACCTAAATGTTAAATCAAAACCTATAAAACTCTTAGAAGAAAATGTAGTCACAACCTAAGTGATAGTTTTTAAAAAAATGTACACAAGTGAAAAGCTCAATAAATTAGAATTATGAAAAATTTAAAGGAAAACTACTGCCTCAAAAGACACTATAAAAAAAATGAAAAGTCAGTTTACAGAATAAGAAAAAAATATTGCAAATAGTAGGGACTTATATCTAGACTATAAACAGAACTCTTACAATTCAAAGATAAAAACATCAATAATCCAATTTAAATGAGTTAAGGATTTAAATATCTATTTAAAAAAACATGTAAGTGGCAGGTGACAGTAAATACAGGAAAAGAAACTCAAAATCAGTATTGATTAGAGGAATATAAATCAAAGCCACAACAAGACACTGGCATGGTTAATAGAAAAAAGACACAATAACATTTTGGTAAGGATGCAGATAAATATTAACATAATAGCTGGTGGGACTGTGAATGGTACAGCTTCTTTGGACAATAAGTGGGTAGCTGCTCAAAGATCAAGGAGCCCTGTTACCCCATAATTCAGCAACTGTACCACATAGTATCTACCCTAGGGAAAAAAAGCATCCATTCCACACAAACACTAGTACTTAGAGGCCTGAATATTGGTTTATCTGAGGATTGAAACTTTTTATTTGGAAAAATGTATTATTATTTGCTGCCAATTTGCCTATAAGTTCTCTACCTTCTCCCTGTGATGATCTTTTAATAATGATTGATCAATATATATGCATGTGTGTATACACACACACACATACTATATTATATCAACACAGAGTGATCTCATCTATATAGAAATGTATTTAGAAAACATTCCATGATTTTACAATAGTTAGTCTACCTCTAACATATAAAGATTCCTGAAGATTTTTACAATAGTTTGTCTACCTCTAACATAGATTCCTGAAGATTTTTACTTTATTATTCTACTTTTCTACATCCTCATTAACTGTAAAATCGTTTATCAGTCTAAAACTGATATTTTGAAGTCTACCACTGATACAAGCAATCACATTATAGAATTCCTACAATGTAAGAGAAAATATTTATAATTTTATTGTGTGAGCTACAATATCCCTAATATTCCCCAAACAACCTCGAAGTACGAAACCTTCAGAATCCCAGGTACCCAAGACAACTGCTGATCCGAGGGTAGCTGTGACGCTGTAACACAGGGCCTTGGGTTTCAAAACCCAATGGACTGCGAGGGGGCATGGCTGAGCCTAAACAACGGGCAGAGATCTGAATGGCCACAACCAAGATGAAGGCAAACTAGAAAAAGAAAAATCCAGCCAGTCCAAAGAAAGTAAAACTGCTCTTTCCTTTCCTCTGAAGAAGGGAAAATGCTTCCTTGTAAACATAAAAATTGAGAATTCGCAAAAGACTTGTATCTTCATGGGTTACAGTCACACTGCAGATCTGTATACAGATCTGAGCTGGAGCCCAGGGAGCGGGGACCACACGGATTCTTCCCGTCCCTGTCCCTGCCTCTGCAACAGCAGGCAGTCACTGTCTGATGTTCATCTTTCAAAACTTGTACAAACAGAGTAAAAATGAAGTGTCTGAGCTTTACGATTTTCAGAAGAATGGAACCAGATATTGCTTCAGGTAATGGGAGACAACATGGATACATCCCTGACAGCAGACTGGCAGGTGTGATGCTGCTTGTAATTCCAAATATGGGACCCGTAAAACTGAAGTTCATTTAGATGTACAGTGTGCATCTTTGTTACCAATCAAATACTTAGGAGCCAGACTCCCTCTTGACAAATTTTACAGTACTTTATGGCCAATTTCTTTCTGATGCAAGTGGAATGGAAACTTTCCTTTCCTTAAAAGTTGTTAGCAAACTTAAGCGATTTAAAGAATGATAACTGCTGTTTCTATAGCTACGTGGGAGATGGAAAGAGAGGAGACTACTTTCTACCCTAAATTCCAATAGATCTATACCTGGTGAGATTTATTATGCAACAGTCTCCCTTGACAAGATCAGTCTAGAATAAAGTCTGCCCGCTCCACTGTGGAATTGTTATATAATAAAGTCTCTGCCAGCACATTTATTCCACATTCTACCAGCTCTGTTGCAGGTGGAGGGTTGAATTCCTGTTGTCACCACCAGGCTTTGCAGTGCCTCCGCGAATTGCTTCCTTCCGTCCTAACCATAACACCACCATTTCATGTTTTGTGCAAGTTGGGATGTGGTATTAAGATGCACAGTGAGGTTTGAAATGAGACAAAGTTGAAGAACCATCTGGGATGATCCTCACACTCTTTTCACTAAGTACCGAGAGCAATCTTGAACCACAAACCTTCTGTTAGAGAAGATGCAATCCAGCTGTCTGCCCAGACGTAGACAGAGTGCAGCGGTCACCTCAGAAACTTGGGAAGGCTGAGATTTTAAGTCTTCTCAGCTGCTGGCCACCAGCACCACTACTCGGACTGCAGCAAGAAATCTACTAACTACTTCCTTTCCCTATAATTTGGGACTGCTATAACCCAGGCCACGCTAAGCCAGAGAGATCTGCCAAAACACTCATCTAATGGACTTACTCTTCTAATTTACTTTCAAAGCTTTCTGGAAGATTTCAGAACAAAATTCTATCTGCATAGCATCTAAATATTTCTATCTATGCCAAACTGTAATTTTATGTCTGTTTCTCTTTCTCTTCCAGGACATGTAAATTTCATACAATCGGGGACTGTGTGTTATTCACTACATCATGATCCTGGGACCCAAGGCTGGATGTTATGGTTTGATCTAAAGTGTCCTGCAAAAGGCTCATGTGCACCAAGATAGGACCTTTGAAAAGGTGATTAGATCATGGTGGCACTCGCTTCGTCAGTGGATTAACCACTGTTGAGTTCTTACGTCAGTGTGCCATGAGGTGATGAGACCTTGCAGAAGGTGGGCCAGTGCGGCTATAACATGGACAAATGTATCGCTGCCCCTGGTCCTTTCCTCTCTCTCTTTCCCTGTCTCTCTGATTTCTGCTTGCTATGAAGTAAGCATCATTTTCCTTCATGCTCTCTTGTCAACAGACCATAGACAAAAATCTCTGAAGCTGTGAGCTAAAATAAACTTTTTATATTTAAATTGTACACTGGGGTATTTTGTCCAGTGAAAAGCAGACTAATATACTAAACATATAGTAGGAACATAATACTATTTAGCTAATGGGGGAATGAATAAAAACTATTTAACCTCTCCTTCAAACTACTTTAAGCCTAGAAGGTATGTCATTTGCCAAGGAGCTCACGAGGAAAAAGTGTGGGCATGTGTGTCTGTCTTGTATGATGCTGCTCTACTCTGAAATATGGGCATTACTGCATCTCAACATCTGGTCTACCGTTCTGGAAGGGTCATCAAATGCTGCTCTGTATTTAAAGAGGAGGCATAAATTAAAGACAGGCACCCTGCATATGTGAAGCCCTTCTGTCCTCATTTATCATTCCCATCCTTTCTTATGACTAATGAGTCTACCAGCCAGATTTGCTCAACTCTCCTCATATTATACATAAGCACAACAACACTCTGCCTACCCAACACTCTACCCTGTTCACTGAGCGCTGCACACATTAAAAATGATTCTAGGTTCTGGAGATATAAAAATGGACGAGTCATGATTTTTAGTTTCAAGAAGGTAGTCTGCTCATGGAGCTGAACGTGAGGACAAATACTTGAGAAGTAAAGGATATAAAGAAGAGTTTAACGAGGTCTAGAAATTATAAGAGTCAAGTGAGCATCATGACACTTTGGTCAACAACAGACCACATATATGATGGCAGTCTCATTTGATTTTATCATCAAGTGACACCATAGTTACATAAGTTTAAGTACATACTAAGTACACACCATTAGACAAATGGTCTAATAATGCATTTCTTAGAATGTATCCTCATGGTTAAGTGATATGAGACTATTTATTTCTTCGCTGATTTTTTGACATGAAAGGATTCAAGCTTTTGTCTCCTATCTCCTGGTCTGTGTCTAACACATAGTAGGTACTCATGTAATATGTGACTGACTCAGTGATGGATGAGTAGTGTAAGAGAATGTCAAATTTCCTCTGCACAGAGGTTGAAAGTATAAAAACTTGAACTAGATTTCAAAGAATTAGCTCTTGTCAAAGAAAAGGAGGTACAAGGGAAGAGAGCATAAGGGTAAATAATGAGGGGAAAATGAATGTGGTAATAATAAAGAAAAAAGGAAACAAATTATGTATATAGGGGTTGGGGGATTGCAGGATGGGAGGAAGAGGGAAAAAATGAGAATCGAGTCATGTCCTATTCTGGTACAAACCCTCAATGTTGAATGCGATGATGATGTGTATTCATAATGTACCAATAAAGATTTAAGGAAAAAAAGAAGAAAAGAAAAGGAGGTACATGTGGGACAGAGTTGTTTCCGGTTACTGGACCGTTCACTGTTGGAGCTTGGTGGAGCGCAGCAGTGGGAGGTGAGGTGGAGCAGCAGGAGACCCTGCTGAGCCCTCCTAAGAGGGGAACGCCATCCTCCAGCCTGCCAGAAGCCACCGGAATCACAGAAGGAGCCTGAACAGATCTGAAAGCAGAAGGGCAGCAGCGTTTGAAGTTCAGCCAGTGGAGATGTTCCACATGTGCAATTAATCTCCAGAATATGCTTCCTTATAAAGCAATTGTTTAGTGCATTTCAGATGTCAAAGTAGTCTGAGATACTGTGAATTCTTAGGAATTCTACAGATGCCTCCTTAATTAACTGTGAAAAGAAAATACAATGCTTCCATTTCATCCTGAGTTATTATCCTCATAGGTAAAATGGTTTTTATCTGCCAGAAGTAATTCTGAGTGAATATTCCACCTCAGAGTTGAGGGGGAGTTAATGGTAGTTGCAAAATGGTAGCTCTTTCAACACTTGCTTGATCGAGTCTCCTGGTGATGTTTTCTTCCCCACTGTGAGGAAGGCAATTCAGCTAAATGAGTGGTATGGTCATGACATTTTCTGAAATAATTAAACATGACACTCTCTTTGCCTTGGTGGACTTCTTAAAGACATGACCTACTCTGATTTGCAAATTGTTCCAATTCCATTAGCCCCATGCGTTTTAAGCTCCATGTGGAGTAGCACAGCAAAGTCAGTCATTGGTGGATTCCTCTTTCTAACCATCTAGAGGAACAGTCTCATATTCATTTCAGAATAATAAGATGTTTAAATATTTATTTCTTTCCAATAACTAGAGAGGCCTAAGATCTTCATTTTAATAAATTCTGTCCAAATAATGTTGAGTCACTTCTTAGAAGACACTGGCACTGAATCTTCCATATGCTAATTATGTTCAATGCAGAGACTCATATTTTATTCCCAGATCTTCTACTAACCCGTGACCTCGGCCAATCAAATGACCACTTGTGAATTCTTTTTGATGATTTCTAAGTTTCTTCTGTAGCTCAAAAATTCTGAGTATGTTTTAAGAGGGGTGATTAGAGCAAGAAGGTAGAAATGAATTAGTTATAGAACTATAAATCGTGGAAGGAAAAATTGATATTTATGATGTGTAGCTATTTCTTTTTTAGTAACTCCACATGGTCAGAAATTCTAGAGATAGACTTGTTTTAGCAGAAATCTAAAATTCTTACATAGATAATACTTATTCATCTGACAAATATTTATTGAAGATTTGGGCATTAGGATAAAGCCTAGGAATACAATAAAAAAATCCCAAGTCTCCATAAGCTGGCTGTCTAGCACGGGAGGCAGACTGTTTTAGACTAGAAATAACAATAAGCCAGAATAAGTATTATCATGGGATTCCAGCTATGAAGACAAAGCGTGCAGCTCAGACCGAACCTGGGTTACATGTCCGGGAAGAGTTCCCTGCGGATAGGCTGTCTAAGCTGAGAACATGTATCCTTGTGATTTTTATTTGGGAAATCATATTGAATACAGCATGTAATAAAAATATTTATTTGTCCCAGGCTTAGACTAAGCATTTTAGACTAAAAGAATCTGTGGCAAAGAATCTGAGTGTATCTCATATATGCCTCCTTCTCCCCCCAGTTTTGCAATTATTTGAACATGAATTCACAGACTCCCAAGGGAATTCTCTTAGACCACATTCAAAGGTAGGGTAATACTACTAAGAGATCCTCACCTTTTTTATAACCTCAGATCCTATCCAGCTTCTTAAAGAGTATATAACATGAATACCTATTGATTGATGAAGTGTTTTAACTTGTCAGAGTCCTTTTTCATCTCTATTTCTCTTTCTCTCAACATCTGCAGGACAGGAATTCTACTACACTGCCACTTGGTCCTGAAGGTTAGGGAAAGTCACCTTTACCACAAGTACGTTTTTGGGACAGATCTGATTGCAAATATTCTGAGTAGTGATAAACATATTCATACTCATCATAGCACAAATTGTGAGGTATAGCTTGGACATGAAAGTTATCATATATTACAGAGACAATTACACTACATCAGTCTGCTGTAAGGGTCTGGAAGATCCTATTATAAAAGAACTTAATATTTTCAAATAAAAACCAATCCATTTTCATATCTCAGCTGTTTACTAATTATTAATTGGCTACCTCACAAGGAACTAAAAATTAATGGAATGCTAGTTTGAAAGCTTTAAAAATTTCTGAAGTAATGACAGTATTTAATTTACTTCATAGTTGGAGAAACATAATAAAAATCGTCTCTTTTTAGTATCGGGGCCTTGATGTATTGTTTCCTGGCCTCTTATCATTCAGCACTTGTTTCATTATTTAACTTTTCTTGCTTTGTATTTTCTCTCTAATTAGATCCAACTTTCTTTGAGGATAGGGCCTGTGTTCTTCCTCCAGAATGCCTTGTTTCAAAACTATTAGGCCTTCAGTGGGCATTTACTAAGGGCTATGATTAGTTCAAAAACTTCAAAATGAATTAGCTACACAGTTATTGATTATGAATCCTGAAACATTTCAGAGATTCTTATACTTTAATGTGTACAGAGTGAAGGGGAGCTTGGTGAGATGTAGATTCCATGTTTCATTCCTAGAGATTCTAATGGTCTCAGCCATCTCCTCCTCTTCATCCCTACTGTATTATTGTTGTTCTTCTTTTGCAAAACAGATTTAGGAGAGAAAAGACATAACAGGGTTTTGGGATAGAATTGATACTTCATGGGGAAAAAGAACTTGACATATGGTGAAAGAGCTCTATATTCCTCACATATACAACCTCTACACAACTTCGTGTTCTCTCTTCCATTAAACATTTGTTGTGTGCCCACTAAGTGTCAGGTTCTACTCTAGGTTCTGGAACTAAACTAGTCAGCAGATCAGCCTTCACTGCTACAGCATTTAGATTCTACATGGGGGAAGAGAGACAACAGACAAATAACTCAAAGATTATTTCAGATATTGTTGTGTGATACAAGGGAAAATAAACCAACTGAGTAAGACTGAGAATAACTGTTGAAGAGGAAATGAAAGGATTGGTCCAAAAGATGACATGTAATCTAAGGACTGAAGAACCAGAGTGAACTAACCCTGCAAAAGACCTTGGGGAGGAAGTTTCCAGGAAAAGACAGCAACGAGTACAAGGATCTTGAAGTAAGAAAGCACCATTGAAAAAAACAGGAAGTCTGCAACTGGAGAGGATCAAACTGGTCCACCAGGAGCATGAGGATGGAGGTTTATTGGGATTATTCCCTGGAAGAAATGCTCCTAGCTACCACAGAAGAAAGGAAGGAAAGAAGGTGAGATATTGCAATAAATGTTATAAGGCACTACTTCTGTGACAAGTAACCATATTATTGTAACTTCTTATCCACAAAGTAGTGGCTCATTGGATGATTCCTTTTGCTTGTCATTTAGTGTTAAAGGGCTTCGTTCTCGTTGACAGATCTCTTGAGCCCTGAAAATGCATTCTCTTTGGATTTGCTTAAGACCCAAATGACATCACTTACTGGACTGTTTACATGTCATCACATAGGGTATGATAAGCCGTGCAGCAGAAACTTATTTGTTTCTATCTTTTTCTAAAGGTTGGTTATGATTTCAAAGTAAGTTACACGGCAGTTTTCTTTATTTTGCCTTTGGATTATTTTTCCATTCTTATACTGACTTGGCTGATTTCAACTGGACAGCTAAAAATTAATAGTAATAGCACTATTACCCTAACACAGCACTGATTTGCATGAATGACTGAGTGCCTAAGGAAGGAAAGAACCAAGGACAAGAGCGTCCTTGGCATGGGTAAAGTCTGTCCCCCGGGGCTCCTTCTGAAGTGAGGAGATAGCTGCTCAGTGATCACTCACTGTCTGTTCCTCGGCCATCCCAGGAGAGGGTATCCTGGTGGGAGAGGATTCAGTGATAAGGGTCTGCCCACCGGAAACGGGCATCTGCTCACCGTGTCATTTCTCAAGGCCCACCAGATGGCACACAACTTTATCTCTCCACACCAGACCCAGACTCCTTTCCACTCTGCTGCAAGACATGTTGCTTCCCTCTGAGGGTGGCTTGATTCAGTGTGTGTGCATGTGTGTCTGTGTGTGTGTGCGTGTGTGCGCACATGCGTGTTTGTACATGCATGTGTGTATATCGTTGGCTCACACTTGAAGCTGTAGTTCTAAATGTCCAAGCTTCCCACAGCCATGAAACTTGGCTTCTTCACTTGACCAGATTGGTCAGACATCAGTGGCTTCCAAAAATGGGGACCCAGTGACCAAGGGCAGTAGGTGCCAGCACAGGTAGGTACCGTGTTAGAAATGAGTTGGTGAGTTGTTTGTGGGGAGAGATCTGGGAAGAAGGTTTGGGAAAGAAGAAAAAGACTAGTCACCAGAAATCAAAATGCCGTTATCACACTGGAGTCACAGCCGTAGCTCACATCCATTGTAAAGGCAGAAGTAGAGAGTGTGACGACGGAAAGAGATATTTTAAGCTTCAGTGCATACTGTTTTTCCCTGACTTACATCAACAAACACATGGAATTAATCTCAACAGTAATTTAGTCTGCAGTTATAGGAGACAAAACTATCAGCACACACAGACTGTAATTTGTAACATTCAGGTGCTAGGGATTAGGACCACCTGTTGAGTTTAATCTTGGAGTTATAACATTAATACCATCATGTACCTGAACACAGACACTACATATTTATCAGTCTTTGGGTCCTCCAGCGATGGAGATGTGAACAGTTTCCTAAGTAGTATCTGTAACTCTTTCCAGAGTCTGTAAATCAATGGCAAACAAAAAGTCTCTCGGAATTCTGATTCAACATGCAACAGCATATGGCTTTGTGGTCATCGTACTGAGCACGCTCTATCATTGTTATAGGGCCTGTTATGAGTATCACCTGATGATATAATAACAATACAAAAGCTTTCATTTCTTGGTTTTAATTTGGGAGAAATTCCTAGCCATGTTTTCACCATTTCTACCTCTTCTAATGAGACTATCTAGGAAGCTCTCAAACAAAATCTAAGCAGCAGCTTTTAGGAGGACGGAAACATTTCACACAGACACCTTTTGATAGACACCGGAAATGGACTCTGACCAGTTCCCAACCAGCCAAACGGTAGCAGAACAGAGGCTTAGAAACATTTTGTTCAGGAGTTTAGCTCTGCAGGACTACTCGATGCTGCCTGAAGAGAAAGTGTACATTTTAAGCTCTGCATTTGCCCTTTGGTTTGAGATGGGGTAAGCTTTACTGAAATTGTGGGTATGGGATTTTGGGAGATGTTTATTGTTTGTGTGTGTGTGAATTAATTATCAATATCACTGATACTGATAATTATCTGCAAAATCTTCTGACAAGAATTCCAAGGACTTTCATGCAGTATTTATCATTCACATAGTACTTCATAGTTTATAAAACCCTTTTATTGCAGATAATTTCAATGTAAACTTTCTACCTTTCATTCAAGATAGGAAGGGCTGTTTCCTTATTTTAATTATACAAGACATTAATACGCTGAAAATGGAATCAAACATCTCTGTGGAAAAACATTATTTTGAAAGTGAACGCGAGGTCATCATGGCTTGTCTTAAGCTATCAATATTCTCAGCTATGTCTATTCAACAGTAGAATGTATGAAGGAAAGTCTTAAGAGTACCTTCCCAAAAGCAAACCAGAGCTTTCAGCAAATTGATCTTTTGACATTCCTATTAATCAAAGCTTCCTTCCCAAGTGTTAAGACAGTCATTGCCACAAAACAATAGCCATGGAAGTCCACCAGTTCAATATATTCATAAGACATCAGTTATGCATAAGCGCCACATCCAT
>PVIR01008794.1:0-55569 GCA_004026965.1 Petromus typicus
AAAAAAGATAACATTTAAAAATAACAAACCACTGGCATTTTTAGTGCTGGCACAGTGTCCTAAAAAATGTACCTTGACTAAAAAGCGAAGATGGTTAGTCAGTCTGGGCCTTTTCGCTTTGATGAAATAATCTCAGTGAGGTTTATTATCCAGACTTTAGTATACGAGCATTTCACTTTTGCAACACTGTGAAACTTTTCTTTTTGAAAAATTAGTGCTCAGTTGCTACAGAGTTTCTGAAAACTTTTAGTTTAAAACCTTAAATCTAATATTCAATCACCTTTGATAACTCAAAGGATGTGGCATTATATCATATTCAATCTTCCAGTTCCTAACTTTAGAAAAGGATTTTATACTTTGGTCATATGCATTATATAATATAAGTAGTGTACATATATATATATATATATATATATATATATATATATATATCCACCTACTCATACATAATCAAAATTTTCTTTTTGACAAATCTCTTTATTAAAGACTTAGAAATAAAGTGTGACAAAAGATTATGGAGCAATGACAGAGTAGTTCTATTCAAAAGGAAGTTATCAAAAACCATTTCTGCCCATTTGCATTACTATAAATTTGACATATGCCTACATATGAAAAAATTTTTAATTTTGTCCAAGTGATTAGCAGCTTGAGTTTGAATCATAATTGCATGTTTTGAAAGATGAAATGCTTTGTAAATCATGTATAAGAATAATTATAATAAAATAAACTATCTGTATGCAAATAATCAGCCTATATTTTGACCATAATTTTATTTAACATATTTTTAATTCCCTTTTTAATCTTATATCTCTGTGGATCTATGCACATACACGTAATCTTTTTTTATTTATTTATTTTAATCTTTATTGATACATTACATATATGCATCCTGGTTGCACTCCATAATGAGGATTTGTACCAGTATAAGACACAGCTTATTTCTCATTTTTTCCCATAGCCCTACCCATCCTACCACCCCCCCCCATATACATAAAATTTGTTTCCTTACTTTTTTTGTTATGATCTCATTATTTTTCCCCCTTCACCCTATTTTACTTTGAGCATTTTCTCATACACATAATCTTTTAACCAAGATCTCCAGGACTAATAAAATAGCAGCTAATTGTTAGGAACAGATAAGGGCAATAAATCCAACATTCAATTTATTCATTAGAAGCCAAATCTGAAACAGAGTCAGAAGTAAAGATGCGGGCCGGATATAGCTCAGTGGTTCCAGCACCTGTCTTGCAAGCCCAAGGACCGGGTTCAGTCCCCGGTAACCACATACCATACTGGGTGTGGAGACTCACCCCAGCAGCAACCAGTACCACAGACCACAGTGCCGGGCATGGTGGCTCATGCCTGTAATCCCAGCACTCGGGAGGCAGAGGTAGGAGGATTGCTGTGATGTGAGTTGGAGGCTGAGCTCAGGGCCAGCCTGAACCACAAAGCGAGACCCTGTCTCAAAAAAACCTTAAAAAAAAAAAAAAAGTAAAGATGCGATTGAAACATACTGGTGTCACAGTTACAAAATTAACAGAAAAACTCAAGAGCCCTCTGCTCATCCTTTTATGTGTGATAATTTTTAGTAGACACTCAAATGCTATTGTGACTTTGACAAGGAAAGAGAAACATATGCTTAATACTGTCACTACAATGGCTTTTCTCTTTCTCTTTTAGGTGACAGAAAAATCTTTATAGATTTCTCCTTGGCACTTGGGACAATAAACCAATCCTGGAAAATCGCTGGGAGAATACAGAGCATGTTAAGGAAATGTGGATTTGACCAATGTTCCATCAGATATGCTAAAAATAATTCTGTGCTAAGAATTCCTTTTTTATCAACCACCACCAGGCCAGTGTCTCATCTTCTGAACGCCAGAGTGCTCTGTGGGAAACAGCTCATCCTCTTTATATTTAAAACCTGTATTGTGCCTTATCTAGAAATCTGTACAAAAAGTGCCACTAAAATAAGAACTACGTAGGCCATCTTCTCTCCTTGAAATAAAGAACAAGGCTGTAACACGCACAAACTACCATATTTTCAAGACAAACGAATAATTGTCCAGGAAAAGTTTGTTTATATTCTCCTGCTGGAAAGAGGAAATAATGCCAAAAGTTAAGTACTCTGCAGGAGAAACAAGTCCGACGCCTTTCACGGATGGGTGCGGGTGATCTCCGGAGTGATCACCATCACAGTCTAAACGGAAAGGTAACTGAGAAGTCCGCGGTAAAATAGGAGAGAAGTCTCCAAGACGAGAAAATCACTGCCTTGTCAGTTAGGTGCTAGAGCAACTGGCCTCCCCAGACTGTAGCGCTGAACAAAAACATTTTTGTAAAAGAAAAGCCATCCTTAGTCTTAAACCCAGAGACCTGTCATAGCTCACAGATTTACATGATAGACTCAGGCTCAGATTTTCCTCCCACCGCACCCGCCATTGGAGGGAGCTGAGCGCAGGTCTCCCTTTGGAATGACAGAATACATTCCACACCACAAAACTACACTCTTATTTGTCTGACAAAGTTTTAATCCCGAAACACAATTGATAGTAATGTACTAAGAGATTTATTACATATGGTTTATCAGTTGAAATATATCTAGTATTTATTATTATTGACAAGCCCTTCAGGGACCAACGGCACAGCTCTTCAGTGTGGGTAAGTGTTTCTTTACAAGAAGTAGAGCGCGGACATAGTAAAAATAATTTAATTTTATTGAACACTAGTATACTCTAGGCTCTTTTTAAATATTCCCAATTCTTAACTCATTAAGGCATCATAAAAACTAGGTAGAATTGGAACCTAGAACATTCCCATTTAACAGATAAGGAAGTTGAAATAAACTTCCCAATATTACACTGAGCTCTTTGATACAGCCAACATTCAAAAGCAAATAGTTCAAGTACCTATCCCCTTAACAATGCTGGTCTGCCTGTGATATTTTAAAAAACAATTCTTTACATTTCTGTCTTTGTGTTGGGATTATATATTTGAGGTAAAACAGGGATTATTAATTTTCTTTTCTAAAATATTTCAATGAACACATATACTGTTCCTTTATCATTTTATGATTTTACTGGTCTTTTTAATTAGACATGATTTTTAAATTGCAGTGTTCTCTTAAGCCCCCAAAAGGAATCGAATGATCTATCAAGAAAACAAATAAATATTTTCAGTTTTTTGCAATGCAGTTGTTTCACCTCTGTAATAAAATTTTGAAGATCGTGTGCTCAAAATCTTCAAAATTTTGTATTGAAGAATAAAAGAAAAACCCAACTCTGCCAGCTCCATGAGATTGTTTCTTTCTCTTTACAGAATTCACTTTTATAGACACCTAAGATTGAAGAGTTTCTGACTGATTGCAAGAATTCATAATAGAGAGTCCTGCATTTTTCCTGTTCCCTGAATAGATTAAGAATTTCTGAGTGTGGATAAGAAGGAAAAAAATACTGTGTGTGAAATCTTGTCTGGATTTGTTGATGAGGGAAAGAAAAGCCATTCTTAGAGCTAAAACTAGCAAGTGGCTGTGGTTTCCCTCAAAGTGGAAGGACTTTCTTCCATCAACAAGTACAATGAGCAAGTGTCTGGCCAGACCACCTTGGAAGATAGGATGGGACAGAGCTTAATTTCTTCTTGTAATAACCCAACTGTAGAAACAACCTCAGTAGCATATTTTCTGAATATTAAATTGTTCTAAGAGCACAACCCAATAAAACTCATACATGTTATTATTACAATATTCTCTTCTCCAAAGTCAAAGATAGTATGAGAAAAGAAAGAAATGCTTCTGCTATAATGCTATAAATATAAGAAAGTGTTGTAAATATTTCCAGTTCTCGGTAGTACACCGTTGGCTAGTTTATCTGGTGCTTTTGTTGTTTGAATTAGGCAGACAATAGCCTTAGCAAGTATATAAATAGATAATGACCTTTCAGGCAAAGGTTTTTCTTCTTCCCCTAAATTAATCTATGATTTTTTTTAGTAACTACAAAACAAAATTTCCTATATTTACTCCATTTAATAGATTAAAAAATATCTTAGTATACCATTCCATCTTGTATCCATTTGTTCCAAATTGTTGCTGATGGTTTTGCTATCATGCAATGCAAACTAGCCTTTCAGGAATGATACATGGAGAGAACTACAGATAGGTATGTTTTGTCACAGTCAGGTACATTGTGAATTTCTAGTCATGGTCTTCTGAGTCTTTTTAGAGTGGTAGGGAGTTTGGACCATGCAGCCACAGTGATAGAGTAGGCTTGCCTATTGTGGTCTTAAACCGCTGTGATCAATTCCCAATGGCAGAATATTCTCATTCCTGCCTAGAGGATGGATGACATTTAGCAGGCCCTCATCATCCTCCTGTCCTCTTCAGCAGGACTGCAGCAGACAAGTGCTAACTGAGGGGATGGTTCAGCCAGCACTAGACACAGTGAGGAGAGGGTGCTAGAGCCACTCTCATAAACTCCCATCTGTGGCATATCACTGGCATTTACTGGCTTTTGGAAATTTCAATATGCAGCACAGTCATTTCTGTTTCTAATCAGGGGACACTCTTGGTTAATTTAGGCATGAGATAAAACTGTAGGAGGGAGAGGGTGTCGCAGTGATGATAGCTTCTGTGAGGCCTCTGGAGTCAACCCATTAAGATGGGAAAAGATAAACAAATTCTATGGTAGAAGCACATGAGAGCTTCATTTGGGGATGTTTATATTCTAAACTTTTTTGACTTTCAAATTTATTTTTGCTTTTTTTTTAGAAATTGTAAAAATTTTTTTAGCTTGCAAATGCATGGAAAACTAGAGATATGGTTCCATTAAGGACTGAGAAGTATTTTCTCATGCATTATTCTGGCTTTGGAAGTCCCCAGAATGCCTCAATGAGGTGTACAGTCATACTTTCCATAATTTTTCCAGGTACAAAATGTTTCTTTACTATTTTCCTGACATCTTATTCCATACCCTTCTACTCTCTACTTCCTCCCAAAACATACACTCAAATGTTTAGGAGAGTCTTGCTGCATACCTCCCACCTCAGGAGGGATAAGTATTGAAAAGTATTTCTTTGGTACATTTTAAATATACATTATGATCACATTCAACATTAAAACTTTGTACCTGTACATGATACATCTTCATTCTCATTTTTTCCTTTCCCCTGCTCATTCTACCATCCCCAATTCCCTATATACATAAACCTTGCTTCCAATTTTTACTGTCCAATTTTTTCCTTCCCTTCTTTATTTTACTCTATCCCTTTCCCATTTCTCTTTGAATATTTTCTTCCTATTTCACAATATCTATCATACATTCTGGACCTCGTTTACACCTTTAGTTTCTCATACTAGAGAAAAGATATGGTATTTAAACATCTACAAGTTATTTATTTTACTTAGGGATATGTCCTCCAGGTACATCCATTTTACTGTAAATGGCTCCAGCTTATCATTCTTTATGGCAGAGTAGTACTCCATTTCATTAAAAAACCACATCTTTATCCTTTCATCTGTTGATGGGCATTTGGGCTATTTCCAAGATTTAGCTGACAAGCTGACAAGCTATCCCAGGCCTAGGACTGGTATCCTGCAGCATCGCACAGGGCCCAAGGCCATGGCAGTGATCCCCGGGGTGTACTGGCTCACTGTGGGTCACTGTTGGTCCAATCTGCCCACAACTGCAGAGAAACTAAAAGATAGTAAAATGGGACAATAATTAGAGGTCACATTGAAGAACTGAAGTGCACCAGCTGTTGGCTTCTCACAGCAAGATCTCTGCTGAAGAAAGGAGAGTTCATCTCACTCCCTCTCCTCAAAGTAGTTTCCACTGTGACTATCCAAGAACATTAGCTCCACACTTTGCATTTCTAAATAAAATTATTGGGTCCCCTATAGAGGGTCTTTGATTGACAGGAAGTTTCAAATGTACTGTGGGCTGAGGAGGCCCCTCTCTTACTGGAGCAACTTAACCCCAGAACATACAGGTAGCCCCACCAGCACCCCAAGAAAAGCTTTATGCACACTACTCAGCTCACTTCTGCAGATCCACCACAGAAGCACTTCCCACTGGATTGGTCAGTTCCTTAGCATAAGATTAACAACATTAACCATAATAGAGTTTAATACTTGCTCACTTTTTACTGTGTACCAGGCCCATCTTAAGAGTTTATCTATTTTATCTTATCTTATTTGCACAACAAGCAGACATGCACTTTCTTGGAATACCTCCTTGTAAGGAAGCTGTACCACCTTGACTGGTACAGCAGTCAAGTAATGTGACTCTACATATTTGATAAACCTTGTAATACCACAGGTACTGTTTTTTGGGGTTATTTTTTTGTTTTTGTTTTTGTTTTTGTTTTTTTGAGACAAGGTCTTGCCTTGTATGTGAGCTTACTTTTTAGCCCAGGTGAGCCTGGAACTCACAGCAATCCTCCTTCCTCTGCCTCCCGAGTGCTGGTATTACAAGCATGAGTCTCCATGCCTGGCATTGTTGTATGTGGTTACCAGGGATCGAACCCGGGCCCTTGTGCTTATAAGACAGGTGCTGGAACCACTGAGCTAAATTCCTGGCCCATTCCACAGTACTTTTAACCTCCTTATTTGCTGATGCTTATTTATAATTTGTTTACCAGATTTGTTCACCCAGTGCAGATTAGCCAGGGCTTGAGAATACTAGTGTGTGGAGAGTGACAGAAATAGGTTATTGGGGCAGGCAGAAAAGTGGTGTAAGGCAGCAACAGACCCATAGAGCAACCCATGTTCATTAACAGGCAGTAGAGCAACCCACATTCATCTCCCAAGTAACAACAAATTGTGAAGAAAAGTTAATTTTAATTATATCATTCATAAGGAGGGGAACATTATGCATCTTAGAAGAAATTCCCTAAATCTAGAGCCATGTTTTTACGTGTAGATTTCTCAACACAGTGTGCTTCTCGGAAAAAAGCAACTTTCTTATCATTCACAAACATCTTTTCTGAATTAGAAATAAGAAGCCCGTGAGTAAACCTTGTTCTTATTTCCGCTTGTCCCTTGGTGTGTCCAGTTGCTTTCCTATGCCTTTTCCATTCAGCATAAGTCTTGGATACCCGAAGATACCTAACTAAACACAATGAATTATCAAAGTTTGATTTCAAACTGTTACATTTGGAGAAAACAGCGCTTTGAGGATATGCACATTGGTACTGGCAAATTCACTCTTTAACTGACAAAGCAGATGCAGCTTCCTTTGGACCTTTTCCATAGACTTTTATTCACTGGCCAAAGTATGTCATATCCTCTTGTGTAACATCCCCATATTAAAGACTATTCCCAAAAGTCTGCTTCTCTAAGTCACAGCTGTCACCCTGGTCCAGGGCACATATTACAGCAGCAGCAATAGCAGAAGGGCTATACCTTGGCTTATTCCCAGGACTCATACACAGCACAACAGCTTTTTAGTTTTAACATCATTTGAAAAGACACCCCTCTGAACTGTCCCCTACGTCCCTTCTTTCTCCATCTTCACTCCCATCAAATTCAAACTCACTTCAACTCTTACAATTCTTGTTTAAAATTCTATTACAGTTTTTAAATGTTGCAATATTGTACTTTTTATTTTTAGGGTATTTGTAATAAAACATTGGAACAGGCAACTACATGTACCATGAATATGAACCAGACAATTAAATGTTCACCTACTCCCAATGTTTTTTCATCTAGTGGAGGGATCAGACAATGAACATTCCCACAGTGAGAATGTACCACACTGGCATAAGGACAGACAGGGGTCACAGCTGTAGAGAAGACCCAGGGGAGGAAGCAATCAGAAAAGACATTTCAGAGAGATGATTTCCAAGTCAATCATATATAGACTCATAGTGAAGAAATTGTGACTAAGATGTAGACAATGCAGCTGAAGGAGGACCTGGAAGACACAAGCATTTAGTAAAAAACAGCAGGATGCTCAAGATCAGGGAAATGAGGACAGTAGCTCAGTCTGATAGAGGCAGAATTAGAGCTCTAACTGCAGGAGAAATGAGTCTGAAAAGACAAGCAAGGTGTTATGCTTTGTATCTAGATATCCCCCAAAGCCTCATGTGGTCCCAGACTTTTGCAAATGTAGCCTTATCTAGAGGGTGGGAAGCTGGAATTGATTCATGGTGCAATGCTAGGCTCAAGGGCACTAGGATTAGTGTCCTATCTGCCCTAAGTTACTCTGAATAAGATAAAAGAGCATAAAGATGCTGTTAAATTCCCTTACTGCCTGTTTTTGCTGTCATCCATTGCCATAAATTATTGTCCCTCTGATATGTGCTACACTACCTTGGAGCCAGCTGATTATGGACTAAAACCTCTATAAACTGTGAGCTAAATAAACCTTTCTACCTTTACCTTTGGGTGTCAAGTTTTGGGTCTCGGAAAGGACATAAAAGTAATAAAAATTTTATATTTTGTTGTAGTCAGGGTCTGCAAGGGAGTAGATTTAATATAGGACACATAATTTATAGGATTATTTTGTAATATTCACCCAAAAGTCAAATGCAGAGGAGAGGAAGAGATCTGTCCACACACCAGAGACATGAAGGATCCAGCTGAGGGCCTGGATCCCACAGCAATGCCCCTCACAAGTCAAAGTAAAGGCCTGAAGTCCAAGGCACTGTCCTCCATGAGTCCGTCCAGAGGCCAAGAGCTCACACCAATGTCTGATCCAAGTCCATATGGAGGAGCATTTCCCTAGGAAGCACAAAGACCTACACCAGCATGTGAAGGATCTGTGCCACCAGGATAAGGGACCTACACTAGAGCCGGGAAGCCAGGAAATGACTCTCAAGGCAAGTATCAGGGCTCTCCTGATAAGAACAGCAGCCATTCCCAGTGATATTGAGGCCCTAAGATCCTCTGACAGCAAGAACAGCCAAATTTGGAATATGAAAACCATCTTTGTCAAGCTTCTCCAAGGAAATCACCAGCAAATCATCCCCACCCCCCCCCACCATTATCTCTTTGTATGCCATTGGCAAAAATCCTCACGTGTGTCTTCCATGTCCAGAAACACTCTGATTCTGTTCAGGTAGGTTTTACAAGTTGACCATTAGTTAATCTACCACACAAGGGTATCAGAAGGATAGTAAACATTCTTGTGGATTTTGTACTTTATCCTTGGAAGGATTTGAGGTGAGGAGTAATGACATTTGTGCTGGATGTGAGAAAGATCTTTCTGTCTAAAATAGTACAATCAAATGAATGGGAATAAATGTTTTGACAAGGGAGAGACACATTCAGAATCTAGCTATATTTTATCCCTAAGAGTATACTTTAAAAATTCAATGATATCTTTCATACAAAAAAAAAAAAAAAAAAAAAAAAAAAACAGCAGAAAGTTGTTTGCATTCCTTATGGATGACCGAAGGACCCACACTTACTACAGCAGTCTTGTAAATAAATAGTGAAGGTGATATGCTCTCACTTCTTATCCTCAGTGCTCCTGGATGAATTCCTTCTGCTGAGTTAAACAGGCTCTTTTTTGAGGCCTCAGCCTGGATGAAGTCAGGGGCTGATTCTATGTTTATGGCTCCTGCTACTTGTAAATCCCTTAAGTAAAGGCCATGCTGATCACATAGTACTCTCAGGCTCTACTTATTAGCATTTAATGCAACATAAAGTTGGAGAAATATGACTCTGTAAGAAGTTTTCTAGCTTTGCTTTATAGCTACACTTGAAAACTGAAACATAACATTAGCAAATTTTCCTTCTATAATTCATTTTGCCCAAATGTCCAAGTTTGGGATTATTGTGTCCCATTTGGAATAATTATATTACTCCTACTATGACTTTTTGGTATGATTCCTGTGAGTCTTGGTAACCCCTCAACATCATTGTTGGTTTAGTAATAGTTGTAGTCTTTTTTTAAATTAAAATCTTTATTGGTACATTACATATACACATCATGATTGCACTCAACAATGAGAATTTGTACCAGTATATGACACAACTTAATTCTCATTTTACCCACCCTAACACCTCCACCCTCTATATACATAAACTTTGTTTCCTTTCTTTTTTGTTATAATCTCATTATTGCTTCTGTTAGACTGTGATTATCTCTACTATGGCTTATCATCCTTTGAATGTTAATGTTTGTTTCAAAGCAGCTTGCTGACTCCTCTAGAGTAAAAAAATGTCCTGTTTTTGTGTGCTGAGCATCTAGTACTATGCCTGGTGTACAAAAGGCATGCAGTTAATAATTATTCAATGAATAAATGTGGAAATGATGTCTATGTTCTTAGCAATGTGATTGAGAGTAGCCATAACTTTTTACAGTTCCATAAGTTGTAATGCAGCCATTTATACAACAGACAGTAATTGAATGAAAATCATTACACTGTGCCTAGACACAACATTGTTAATGAACTACACAAACAATTTTGAGCAAAAGCAATCAAGGATGAAAGAACAACTATATCCATTTAAAGTAGTGATAAAGCAAACCACACACATTCATGGTATTGGAAATTTGGAGAATAGGGCCAGAAATGAGAGGACCAGGGGCCTGATAGGGCTCTGATTCTCAGCTTCAGTGAGTGCTGGTTCAATGCATATGTCTGTTTTTATGAGAAGTCAGTGAGCTGCACCATTTATGTATTTTTTGCATGCATACCTTAGTAACAGCAAGCAAATGGTAGATCTAGGATTCAAATTCAGGCTTCTTCACTAACTGTCTCTAGATTTTATAAATGTTTTGTATTTTTTATCATATTGGTTAATTTCAGATACACACATTCACTTTTCTTTGGTGATTGATGCCAACAACTTATATCTTTAAGTGATCTACACTTTTGCTATAACTAACTAGCCCACTGTAATAAAGTTCTATTGCTAAAGTATTCCCTTTTCCTCTTTTTTAGAACATTTTTGTTTCCCCAGCTTCAGATAGCAGTCTTCCTCATTCACAGTCTTCTCCCATGAAGCTTAAACACAGGCATATTTTGCCACTTGCAAAACTCGTCGCTTGGTTACACTGACCGATTCCCATGCTGAGTCATCCCGGGAATGTCGCAAAGCTCAGGGCTTCAAAAGTTCTCAGAAACTATCTCAACTCCAGTTTCTGGAAAACACTCAGATTTAACGTATGGCAGGACATAATACATGAATTTTTCTCCTCTGACTTTCTGTTTAAATTTCTGAAGTATTTATCCTTTCACCTAATAACTTTCATGTTTTGGTTTTTTTCCCATGACAAAGTCATCTGAGAAATTCTACTCAAATGTGGCACATGTAACAAGAAGAACCTTGACACCCACAGACATTCTATCTATTCACCTAAAATTAATTAAATCCCAATGCTGTTCAAATCAAAGTCTCTAAGATTTTGTCATTGACAATCAACAATTTCAATTAGCATTTTAGCAATGTCTAATACACATTATCTTAGTAAGTAAAAAATAAAAAAATAAAAACCAGCAAATTTTTTAAAATCACAGTAAGTAAAAAACTCTTATTAAGTAAAAAAAAGATATGTATTTGTCATTTTTCCTACATATGCTGTCGTATTGTCCAACTTTTTTGCTTCTTTGTTTGAAAGAAAAATTTCAAATTTCAACATCTGCTGTCAGTTTGCCTATTTCTTTGCTATTTTCTTCTTGGTCTTTTGTTATTAATAGTCATACTCATCTTTCTGACACATTCTCAGAGAAGATACTCATTTGTATACATTTTCATTAAGTTTATACACATCCAGTTTCTGTTCCTCTCTTCAAAACTTACTTAAGACAACTTGCTCCTACTGACAGAGGAATGCAAACATCTATTTGCCTCAACTTAACTTTGGGGAAAGCAATTCCCAAATAACTGAGAAAGATTTAAATGTATATTTTTTTTTTCAAATTTGATTGAAATTGTAAAAGACACAGCTTTTCTTTTTGCCTCAGATTGCATTAACAAATAGATTTTCATGTGGTAAAAATAAATGCACTGCCCAGCTTTAAGAAAAATCTATTAAAATGTAGCTGGATCAGACATTTTCAAGCAGTCAATGAGATCTTCTTACTCTTGACTTTATGGGGTTGAATCTACTGATCTTTTATTTCTAGTCTAACCTAAAATGAATTCTAACTTACAGTTCTAAAATTCTGTCTTAAATTATTCTTTCCATTCTACACCTTGATCTTTATCTCATATGTTATGACTTTTTGTTACAAATATCCTTAATAAAATTACTACATTTGGTTCCCTCAAATTAGATCACCAGACATTGATTGTCTTGGTGAGTGCTCAAATATTTATCAAAATCTTACCATACACTCACTAGGCATTATTTCAAGTGCTAGTGCTATAGCTTCCAGAAAGAAGCTAT
Source organism: Petromus typicus (assembly GCA_004026965.1). Lineage (NCBI taxonomy): Eukaryota > Metazoa > Chordata > Mammalia > Rodentia > Petromuridae > Petromus > Petromus typicus. The sequence goes on from PVIR01008794.1 coordinate 12,333, forward strand.
AGCTTCCAGAAAGAAAACTTAAGAAAGAGTCACATTAACAAATTCACAACATAATACTAGAAGATGATTTACTACAACAATGAACTATCTTTTTAAAAGGAAGGAAAAAAATCCCATTTACGTGGCACCAAAAAAGAATAAAATATGAAAATAAATTTAACCAAGATGGTTAGAAACTTAGATATTGAAAACTATAGAATACTGAAAGAAATTATAACTGGCAAAAATAAATAGGAAGCCATCCTACCTTCAGAAATTAAAGTGATTAATATAATTAGACCACAAAACAAACCATAAACTTAATGCAGTTGCTGTCAATATACTAAAGACAATTTCATAGAATTAGTAAAACAGAATAAAATTCATGTGCAGTCACAATAGACCTGAAACAGACAAAGCAATCTTCAGCAAGAACAAAGCTAGAGGCATCACTTTCCTTTATTTCCATATGTATGATACCACTCTAATCAAAGTGGTAAAGGACTGGCACCAAAACAGACAGATAGACAATGGAACAGAATAAAGAGTCCAAAAATAAACCCACACATATGAAGACAATTGATCTTCCCCCAGGGAAACCAAGAACACACAATAAAGAAAAGAGAGTCTATTCAATAACTGGTATTGAGAAACTGGGATACTGTGATGCAGAAGAATGAAACTAGACTCTTCTCTTTCACTATACTTAAAAATTAACTCAAAATAGATGCAAGTTTGAATGTAAGACCTGAAGCTGTAAAACTCCTTAAAAAATGCAACTGGAATACTCCTAGCAAAGTTCCCATTTTAGTAAAGGCAACTAAAGCAAAAATATGTAAATAAAATTGTATCAAACTAAAACTAATCAACCAACCAACAAGCAAAAACACTTCTACAAAGCAAAGACCACAGTGAGAAAGCCACCTGCAGAATAGGAGAAAACATGACTCATAAAAGATGAAGATTCAAGATATGTAAAGAACTCCTCAACCTCAATAATGAAAAGGCAAAAAATTTAATCCTTCTGTTATATCAACTGCTGCTCAGCCAGTTCCCACTTCTAGGAACCAGTTGTACAACCACAACTAACTACATTTGCTTTTACTAATAGTGTAAGAGCTCCTCTTTTACAGAAAGTGAGTCTGAGACACTGGAATATTCTAGAATCTTTATTTCTTATATTTAATATACTTTATTTTTCAGTGGGTATAGAATTTAAATTTTCTATGCTTGAAACCACCTATGTTTATAAGAATATTTGTACATAAAATACAATGTATTCCATTATTGAATTTGAGAAGTTATAAATAAATATAACCTCTTCATCAAGTAACTTAAAAAAAGTTGCATAGACCCACCAGAAAATGAAGACATCATGAAAACTCCAGGAATAGTTCATGAAGACTCCAGGAATTTTTCATTTTTTCACAGTTTGGAAAAGCAAGTGGGAATATTAGAAAAACATTCCAATCAATTTTAACGGGTCAAGAACAGACTTTTTTTTTTTTCAAACATGTCCCTAATTTATTTACAATGCCAGATATTTGCAGGCTTCTGGTGTTGATGGAATGTAACTGACCTTGTAGAAACATTTCTGGCTACTGGTTGCACTTTAAACATGTCAAAGTTTTCCAGAGCAAATATCACAAATCTGAGACACACTGAGTACAGCAAAGACACTAGGTTAAAGCAGAATCAAGCTCTAAAAAGCAAGATGGCAGTTTCCTGTCATAAGCATATTATTGCTACTATTCAAAATGAAAACAGAGAAGGCAGGGAAGGCTTTAAAAAAAAGAAAAAGGTTCCTCATGACTTTCCTTGTGAACAGGGGCCTCAGATCAGCCTGCGTGGACATCAGAGAGATTCACGTTACCCCAGTGTGATAAATAATGGGACACAATGCATAATTGTCAGTAAGTACTTAGAACCTTCTCAGACCCAAGCTACCATGCAGAATGCATTACCGCAGGCTCCAAAGGGTCATGAGGAAGGTAACCAAGGGTCCAAGATGAGTAAATAGACATTATTGTACCCAACTCCTGTCGTTATAACAACCCTCTAGAAATACTGGAATTCCATTGAGCTCAGCTGCTTTCTCTAGTCCACTGGGAAAGAACAAATGGCCTTTGCAAACAGCAATCCTTAGCTTGCAAGTACAGCTTCTAACCACACAACTCCACCATGAACATGGCTAGCAAGTTAATTTTTGAAATTCTTTTTTATTCTCACACTCAAAAAGTCTTATTATATAAAAAATACTTCATGAAATTTAATAATACTAAATGACACAGAAGATCTGATTAACTAATAAGGAGTCTAGTGTAAAGAAGCTGAAACAAAACTCTACCACTTTAGGAACCACTGAGATGTCTCTCCACGACTAAGAAGGGCTGAAGTAACTAAGCATCTTATAAACTGTGGAGAGAAAATAAGAAGTCAGCCTCCTATTATTCTTACTGATTTGTCTACTCTAAGAGCAATTGGGACCTGAAAAGGACTGTTATTTCCCAAATTACTTAAATTCTTTTTAATGGATAGTATTCATTTTTGCACATAACTCTGTATAAAGCATTTAGTGCAACATCAACTTAGGAGGCAGAAGATATGCATATGGTTTGACTCACCAATGACCAGATGACCTGTGAACTAATTACTCACATAAGTTCTCTGCTGCCCCTCAGCACTTAGCATGCATTCCCTTTATTTCCATCACAGACTTTAGTCCAACGTGGTTTTCTATTTAATTTGTCACTGTACCATTCAATATAAACTATGTGAGAATGCAAGAATACTTACCTCTTTTAACTTTCTGTGTCCTAGGAGTTAACACTTATACAAAACAAAAACTAAATAAATGAGTGTTAAAAGACCAGGTAAGTGGGGCCGGGGAGTTAGCTCAGTGGTTCCGGCGCCTGTCTTGCAAGCGCAGGGACCTGGGTTCGATTCCTCGGTAACCGCATACCATACTGGGCGTGGAGACTCACGCCCAGCAGCAACCAGTACCACATACCACAGTGCCGGGCGTGGTGGCTCACGCCTGTAATCCCAACACTTGCGAGGCAGAGGCAGGAGGATTGCTGATGTGAATTTGAGTCTGAGCTCAGGGCCAGCCTGAACCACAAAGCGAGACCCTGTTTCAAAAAACCTAAAAAAAAAAAAAGACCAGGTAAGTGTATGAAGGCTGTTTGTGGTTCATTTTGTGGCACTGGGAATTGAATAAAGGGCTTTGTATATAGTCAGCAACCATTTTACAACTCAGTTATATTCTAAGACCAAATCACTGAGTTTTAAAAAGCACCTTCCTCCACTGAAAGAATTGAGAAAAATACTATCTACTTCATAAAATTTCTTAATGTGAAATTAGATCACGTAATTGAAGTATTTTATTAAATAAATATAGAATAAAAATAAATTGGTTACAATGTACAAGTTTTCTAATTCTGGAGAGAATAACAAGTCTTCCTTTATAGTTAAGAAGACAGATATGCTCCATGTTGCTTAATATAATAGTTAACAAAGATAGGCTTTTAACCTACAAACTCATTTTCACATTTAAAAAATAGGTAATTTTATTATAATGTGAAAAAATATGTGGGAGAAAATTCTATATATTTTTATTTTCACTGTATAACTGATTTAATGTATAGTATACTAACATTTTTAAGACAATCTTTCATTTGAGTTCAGACACAATTCTTCATGAGTTTAAGGAATGAACTTGAACATTCATGTCACACTTTTTGTTTCACTTTTATAAAAAACATACATTTGAATGTCTTTTTGTTAGACCATTCCAAATCAGGCTGAAAAGAAGCCTCTGAGTTAAGACAAAGAGAAGGGTGTGATTCTAGTTGGCACCATCTTCCTTAAAGGGTGACATGGCTCAGAATGCAGGGGGTATCAACATAGCTCTGGAGAAAAAGTAAACATCAAGGTAGATGGTAAATGTGAGGACAACAAAACAAGGTTAATTGAGCTAATAACATGAAAAAACTGGCCTTTTCCAAGATAATTCAAAACATAAGTTTAGTAAAAGAAAACTGGGCATAGTGGCACACACCTGTAATCCCGGACCTCCAGAAGTCTGAGCCCGTCCTGGGCAACTTAGTGACTTAGCAAGGCCCTATCTCAACATAAAAAAGAACTGGAAAATGTAGCTTGGTGTGAAAGTTTTGGGTCCAATCCCCAATACTGTAAATAAATAAATAATATAAGGCATGATTTTTTTAACTATAATTTCCTTCTGAAGTAGATTGCCCACTGAGACACATCGATGAGAAGTGACTCAAACTTCAGGTAACATAGAGTTCAATTCACTGGTTTAGCAATAAGTAAAATGTTTATGATAAAAAATGTAGTTGATTGCATGCAGATAATTACGCATGACCTCAAAACACCTAGGCCACAATCTGTCTGATTGTCTTGTCCTTTTATTCCCAACCACAAGACAAGTGTTATCTCTTTGGAGAATTCAAGATTTAAAGAAAGAAGACCGTTAATATTTATGAATTAACATCTTTCACCATTCCTCTTTCACTGGCTAACACTGGGTCATGTGGCACTCCAAGCTGCAAAAGAGGCAGAGAAATTTATTAATACCGCTTCTACAGAAGAGGCAGAATGGAAGAAAATTGTTAAATAAAGCCAGGCAAGTTAATAGTGTGTTTCACATTTCTTTTTGCCATTTTATGAAACATTTTTGTTGTATCTGACTGAAAAAACATATTTTAAAATCCTCAGAAAAGGAGATATGTTTCTGATTTATATCAATTCACCCTTTTATAAATGAATACTGACTTCAGAAAACATTATCATGAATGATTCATACTTAGGTTGCTTTATATTTTATATGTTAAAATACAAGTATTTTTGGAAAGGAAAAATTAAAATATGAACTAGGAGTTTAGGCCACAACTGTTAGTAGATGGACTATTTTGAGAATTTCTTTAGCATCTTAAATAACAAGACATGTCATCCTAAACTCTTTTCTGTCCCTTTGGGAAAATAAACTATTTATGATTACATAATACTATGTCAATACATATGTAGCTGCTGTTAATGAGCTGCACAAATGTCACTATTTCAGCTAGACATTCTCAGAAGAAAACATAAATATGAGAGAGAAAAATAATTTTACTGTTGCCATGACCTTGCCAGATCTATGCTTATCTGTGTTGAGAGGCCAGTTGCGTAAAAGAAGTTCCAGATTTTATTTTTAGGAGACTATGAGAAAAAGCATCCAAAAGAAGTCCATGGGACTTTACTGCCACATTTTTATTTAAAATTAGCGTTCTCTGTTGCATGAGACTTTGGTCATTTTGTGAATTCTGAGTAATATTGTTTTGAGAAATGTTGGTTAGAATTATTAATATTCTGTGACTAAATCTACTCAGATCAACTGAATTTCATTCAATAGACATTTATGGAGCACTTACAATGTATCAAGTACTCGGGTAGACACAGGGTAGGTAGGCGACAGTACACAGAAGCAAAAGAGAGAGGCGCTCTGTGTCAGTATAATCCAGTCTGCGCAACATAGAAGAAAGAGGCTGGACTTGGTGGCATGCAAACAGTATAAACAGATGGAATTAGGTGGGTAGTAGAGTGCTAGCCCAGCAGTCTAGGGACCTAAGTTTAATCTCTGGTACAAGAAGAAAACAAATGATCAATAAATATGTGGAAAAATGTTCAGAATTACTGTAAATTACCACAATACTGAGATACCATCTAACTATAAAGAACAGCTAGTATGAAGAAATAAATTACAAATGCCAGTGAGGTTGTTGGAAAAAAGGAGACTTTCTACACAGCTGGTAGGAATGTGAACTAGTAAAATCACTATATAAGTGGGCCGGGGATTTAGCTCAATGGTTCCGGCGCCTGTCTTGCAAGCCGAATGGCCCGGGTTCGATCCCCGATCCCCGGTAACCACATAACAATACTGGGTGTGGAGACTCACCCCATCAGCAACCAGTAGCACATCCCACAGTGCGGATGTGGTGGTTCACGCCTGTCATCCCAGCACTCCGGAGGCAGAGGCAGGAGGATTGCTGTGATGTGAGTTTGAGGCTGAGCTCAGGGCCAGCCTGAACCACAAAAGCGAGACCCTGTCTCAAAAAAACCTAAAAAAAAAAAAAAAAAAATCACTATATAAGTCAGAGTGGACATTCTTCAAAAACAAACGAAAAGCCCATCTGACCCAGCTATTCCTCTTTTAAGTATCTTCCCTAAAGAGTAAAAGTGAACACATTATGGGAAACACAGATACTCATATTTATAACAATACAATTGACAAAGCTAAATTTTGGAAGCAACTTCTATGTCCATCAACAGATAAATAGATAAAGAAAATATCACCTTTATACACAGTGTAGTTCTACTCTGCCATAAAGGATAATCTTAAGCAATTTGTAGGAAAATAGATGCACCATAACTTCTTGGCCTTTTTACTAAGATCAAGTGTAGGAAAATAGATGCACCTTGAAACCATAGTGTTAAATGAAATAAATCACACATGAGCTTAAATGCTGCATGATTCCTCTTATATAGGAAACACATATTATAAATAAATAACCAAAAATACAATAGGAAATAGAGAGATAGGTCTTTTGCAAAAGAAAAAGGGACCAAGAGTCAAAAGAAGTAGGAAGAATGAAAGGAGATTTAAAAAAAGAATTAAGATGTGTTACATACAGAGTAAGTACCAACTCCTTATGAGGAATGCAGTCATTATGTACTACTAATGCATACCAATAAACATAAAAAATATTTTTAAAAGAATATGCAATAAGAAAAAGTCAATAAATAAAGTTGGGAAAACTGTATACTGTAAAACACGGGAATAAAATTTTAGTGTTACACCATCTATAATTAGAAATTCAAATTAAAGATTTAAATGTAAAAATACTATAAAACCCTTGAATAAAATTCATGGAAAAATCTTCTTAGTAGTAAGTTATTCACTTGCTAATGATTTCTCAGATATGACACCAAAAATATAAACAAAAATAAACAACTAGAATTATGTTTAAGTCCCTCTATCAAACAAAGGAAACAATTAGTAAAATAAATATATAACGGCCATAAAAGAAAAACAAAATACATGGCAAGAATTTATCCTCCTGTCACTTGTACTCAGGATAGTAATGGAAGTCCTACCCAGCATCATTAAGGAAGAAAAATAATAAAAGGCATCGGAATTGGAAATAAAGAAGTAGTATGGGAGAAAATATTTGCAAATCCCATATCTGATAAAGGGATAACATACAAAATACATAAATAATTTCTAAATCTTCATAGCAAGAAACATACCCAATTTTTAACATGGGCAAAGTAATTGAACATTTCTCCAAACACAATAAACAAATGGCTAATGGTATTTCAACAGATTTAAAAGGTGCGCAAACTAATTAATTTTCAGGAAAATGCAAGTTGAAACCACACTGAGATAGTAACTCACACCTCTCAGAAACAAAGAAAACAAAAGATGATGTCATGGTTTATATCTGAGTGTCCTTGCAAAGCCTCATGGGCCCATAGATGGGGGGCTACAGGGAGGTGATAGGACCGTGGGTGAATGATACTCGTTAGCAGACTAGGGGGTGAAGCAAGTGAGTCACTGGGGCGTGGCCTGCAAGGGTCCTTCTCTTTCCTTCCTCCTTTGATCACTGCTTCCTGACTGCCGTGCCTCCGCTGCCAAGCCCCTCGCCCACTCTGCCCTCTTGGAGGCAGCCAGACTGAGCCCCTACAAACCATGAGCCAAAGTAAACCCTTAAGTTGTGGCTGATAGAAACTGTATCTCAGCAACAAGAAAGTAACTAAGACAGATGGCAAATGTTGACAAGAAAGCAGAAAATTGGGATATTTATACACTATGAGCGAAAATGTGAAATGATGCAGCTACTGTAGAAGATAGTATGGGAGTTTCTAAAAAAGTCAAAACTAGAACTACCACATATTCAACTGCTAAAATCAGAATCTTAAAGAGATATCTACACTTTCATGCTCACTGTAGCATTATTTACAATAACCAAGTTATAGAAACAGACTAGATAAATCAAACACATGAAAACAAAGTAAATGTACATACATATACAATGGAATATTATTCAACCTTTTAAAAAGAAAAAACTTCATCATTTATGACAGCATCAGTGGATCTTAAAGACATTCTGCTCAGTCAAATAAGTCATTCTCAGAAGGACAAATACTACAGTATTCCTTATGTATAAGGAATATAAAGGTCAGAGAAAGATACAGCTAGTATTTGGTGCAAGCCTGTGATCTCAGCACTAAGAAGGCTGGGAGAGGAAGCCCACCACAAATTTGAAGCCAAACTGGGCTACACAGTTCAAGGTCAGCCTGAACTACATAATGAGACCCTATCTGAAACACAACCAAACAAAAGAAAGTCAAAATAAATAACACAGTGATGGTTACAGGGGCTACAGGAGAGGAATATGAAGAGTTGTTCACTGCATACAAAGTTACATAAGGTGAAGAAGTTCCAGAGATCTGCTGTATCAGGTGACATATACATTAAACAATATTTCAGTTCTACCAGTCTCATAAGATTGATTTATTTTCCTGAATAGTTATTTTTATTTGGGGGATGTTGAAAAATTTTTAATTTAATTCATTTTTAATCTTAAAAGTACAACATAACATGTGTATTTTTCATCTTAATGGCATTATGTTATTTATTTAACTATGTCAGTTACTCAGAAAAAGTGATTCAAAATAATGAAAGGATCTGATACATTTCTTCACTTCCTCAAAACTAGTTTTTGGCATTATATCTAAACTAAATTATAAATTCTAACCTTTTGAGGATTACTTATGGTGATGTTGAAAGATCTACAATGGATGTTCTTTGTTTCTCTCTTAGTTATTAATCCAGCATCTTTTGAGAAGACTTTGTTCATCTAGGACTAAGCTCCCTAAAAATGAGCAGGCTGACTCCATAAGTGTTTACTCTGGGGCCATTGTCTTGTACAGTGCTTTCCATAGAGTCCTGCTTGCATTTCCTTCAAAAGAATGCAGCTTGCCTGGGGTCAGGGCTGCCATCACACTTCCATGAAAATCAGCAATGTGGCAGAGTATACAGCATCTATCTACACAGTAACACAAGAGCTCCTTGATAAGATCAACAGTTTAAATCCAGGACATCACAGGAAAAAGGATCAAATAGAATTTCTATTTTAAAAGAAACACATTATATTATGAACATCTCTATCCCTGTTAAATTTCTTCTGTACCCAAAATATTTTTATTTTGAAACACTAAACATTATAGTACTTCATTTTTTTACTGAATAAAATTAGCTTTTTTCATGTGAATATCACTACCCTTTTTGTTTTTCTTGAGGATTAGGTTATCCAAATAAATGAAAGAATCTAAAAAAATTTATGAAAAACTTTGGAATCTATGTGTGAAGAGATTACTTTGAAAACCTTCTCCTAATCTTAGAGTGACTTCTATAAGCAATTTAATGAGTATTTATCAGCCCTCATTTTCGAGTGAACTCTTCCCCTTGTACCTTGACACTACTTTTCTTGCTCTCCTACCCTTTTGACTACAAACCTCTTTCTCAGTCTATCTACTAGTGCTAATTTTTCTGGAACTTAGTCTTTGAAAGGGGCCTAGCAAGCTCTCTGACTGTTCCATTTCACTTGCTTTCTACCTTATCCATTTACCAAGCTTCCTATTTTCTCCTGCAAGCTCTGTAATGGTGTCATTTCCTGCAGTAATTTGCCTGTGCAACCTGAGGTTCGCTCTCATATTCAACTTTCTTTTCAAAATACCAATTCTCAGTGTCAAGAATGTAGAGCAAGAGAATGTCTGATTCATTATCAGTGAGAATGTTAAATAGCATAGCCACAAGAAATTGTTTGCCAGTTTTTTTACAGAACTAAACAGACTTTTAGCATATGACCCATCAGTCCTAATTCTTAATACTTTCTAAATGAGCTGAAAACATACACACAAATAAAAACCTATACATAGATTGATAGCACTTTTATTCACAATTACTAAAAGATTATCTACAATTATTGAACTGGTTCAATGGATAAATCATTATGATACAAAGAAATGCACTATTAGCCCATTAAAATATGTAAATGAATATAAATATGTATTCCTCACTGAAAGAAGCCAGTCTTCAGTGACTGAATACTACATTACTTTCAAGAAAAGACAAAACTAGGGAGTAAAAAGATTGATGGTGGCAAAGGTTAAGTGGGAAGGAGGGATGAACAGGCCAAGCAAAGAGGATTTTTAGGGCAATTAAATTATTCTAAAAAGTAGGCTTTACTGAGGATGGTAGTAATCTGGAAGGAGATAGATTAATATCTACTTGTCTTTGTGGGGTTGGGTTAATAAGGGATAGCTATCTAACAATCAGGTTAAGGGCCACATGTAGTTTTGCCACAAACCAGAGATGATAACCTTTTAGCGATAGCATATTCTTATCCTAATGACAAGATGCTCCAAAATGTACAATGAAAGCCATACCCCCGGAAAGAGCAAGGGCCAAGAATATAGCAAGATGACATCTCCAGTGGCAATAACTTGTTATAGATGCATTTCATTTTACTTTTGTCTAAACCATAGAATGCAAAACACCAAGAGTGAACCACAGGATAAACTATGGACTTGGGGTATAACATGTATCAATATATTTCATCAATTACAACAAATATTGCACTGTGCTAGGGGAGATGCTGTTCATGGAGGAGGTTAAATAGAGGAGTGGCGTATGAAAACACAGGGGATCCTCCTGCTCAATTTAATGCTGACTCAAAAACTACTCAGAAAATATGTACTTATGAATTAAACCTGTTTTAACATATTTGTATCAACACAGGAAATGTCTGTCTACACTTACAGTGCCTTGAGACACTAATTTCCCCTCTACTAAGTGTTCAGTGTTGGTCTGCATATTTCATTCACCTCTTTTTTCCTTTGTTTTCCCTAACTATGTCATATTTAGGCTTCACTTGAAGTTTTCTACTTAACCATGTGTCCCTGGTCTGATAAAGTAGTGTTGTCCAAGAAAAGGAAGATCAATAGGTAACACTTTCATCAATTTCCTTTCTCACTATCCATAAACACTGTTAGCATTTGTTCCCACTCCCTGACTTTTGGGTACATAAAGAAGGGTTCCTCACTCTGTTGGAGACAACTTCTCCATTGCACTATAGACCCCAGCTTTGTCAGTGGTTCCTGGTTCTCGCTCAGAAGAATTCTTCTACTGTATCCTTACCTGGCTCTCAACTTCTCTAAGATCAAACATGTTTCAGTCACTCCAATGTAAAAAAAAAAAAACTCTTTTAACCCCACCTCTCTTTCATTTATTGGAACACTTCAAACATCCATTAGTTGAATGCTCAGAAAGAGGTGAAAAAATAAATGCAACTTGAACTTCCATACACAAAGGAGGAAATTCATTCACTGTAACAGAAGAAAGCAATAAATATCAAATGTAAAAAGGTTATAAATCCATCCAAATATTGGAACAATCAAAGATTAGGTTGTCTGGATTCTTTCCTATTTGTCTCTACACCTTTCTGAAGGTTGGCTTCCTATTTTCTCAACACAGTTGAGTTTTTTTTTCTCATGGAAGATATGCAGGTTCTTGTATTTCACAACATACTGCCTCTGTCTTAATGCATATGGTCTGTTATGAAAAAATACTAAAAACTAGTTGGCTTTAAAACAATAGATATTTATTTCTCATAGTTCTAGAAGCTGAGAAGTCCAAGGTCAAGACAATGGCAGGCAGAATTCAATCTCCCAGGAGAACAGGGCTTCCAAACATAGATCATTGTCTCTTCCTTATGTGCTCACATGATAAACAAGGAAAATTCAGGTCTTGTAAGTTTTTAATCAACCACTAGTTGCATTCATGAGAGCCCCACTCTTATAACCTAATCACCTTCCAAAGGCCTCACTTTCTATTGAGGTAGAGGTTTTGATTTATAAATTAAAGAAAAGATTTAAATGTTCAGTCTATGGTAGCTTCTGTCATTGAAAAGGGAATAAGCTCTGTTTTCTGAAACACACATTAAACTCTAGAAGAGGCACCATTGGTTTCGCTTTGCTCTTGTCGGCCTCATGGACAAATTGCTGTGTCAAGGGGACACAGGTCTAGTTGTTCAGGAGCTTTCCTCTTTAGTCAAGCAACTGCAGTCAGGTAAGAAATTGTATATGTAATACCATAGCAGCCTTACTGTGATCACCTCAATGGTAGCAATCCCAAGAGAGATAAAAGAAAATTTAGTCGATAATATCATAGATATCCACGGTCCTGGCAAAGCTTCATGAGATCCAAAACCCTCTTAATTATCACAAAGTGCCAACACTATTTAAACCTGAATTTGGAGATTTTAGTTAGAAACACAACACATATCTTAACATCTTTCATCTTAAAAGAATAATAAATAACACACGTGCCATAGTTTTGCTGCCACTACACTAGAAGAATCCTCATTGAAATACAGCCTTCTTTCCCACTATTCAACTGAAATACTTCTACTATGGGCAAAATTACCAGCTATTACTAGATAAAATGGAAAATGTTTCTCCAAGTTGCATGCAGGAGCATTCCTTTACCCCTTATCATTATTGAGAGCGCTTCCCTATTTTTGAAAGTTTTTCCCCCTAGAATAGTATCATATAGCATTTGATATTTTATCTCTGCCAATTCTCTCACCCTATTATGAGTTTACTATCATCTGCTTTTTCTCATATTCTACAGACTATAAGTCTCTTAGCTTGTCATAAAAGATCTATATGACTTCCTTTGATTTGATACATATATCTTATTCATTTTTTAATCATAATTAGTAGGAGGAACACTATGGATTCAAATCTCTGTGCTCTCCACTTCCCTACATTTTTCCACATGTTGAGATTTCTGAAATCATTGTATTTTGTGGTCTGACCCCCACTCGCTTCCAATATCCCTCTTTCATTCTTGGTGTCTCCCTAGTCTGTGACTGGAAAGTTTAAGTCTTTGTCTTTTCTTGTGGAAGAAAACTTCTTTACTTTCCGTCTGGTTTTTGTTTCAGACTGGTTTTGTTTCTTTTAACTCACTTTTCATTTCCTTAAAATTTGGGTCAACAGAAATAGACTAACCAATGAATGGTTTGTAGAAAGGAAAAAAAGACTATATTTACCACTAAAAATTAAGTTACATCTTTCTTAAAGTCGCTCAAATCAATCCCAGGTGCAATTATAAAGAAGGCTAAAAAAATCAAAAACAGGAGAAACTTGTCTCAAGTAGTAGTTAGTGAGTAGTTAACTTAGTAGTGACAAGTAACATTTCTGAAAGTTAATTAAAACAAAATTGTCTAAATTTTTAAAATATAATATTACAACATTTAACTGAGTGGTATTTTAGATTTTGGTAATTGAAAGAAAAAGAAAGGTAAAAGGCAAAACAAACTAGAGTAATATGTAAGACCTTCTCAGACTATCCACAATATATAAATAGCTTTTGTAAATTAATAAGAAAAAGACTATGACTCTAGAAGAAAAATGAAGTAAAAGGCTTATATAAATATAAATATACTTATTTTTAAAATAAAGAAAAATAATCCAAATTTAAATTGGTTACTGCTAAGAGGTTGAGGTAGAAGTAATTTTTATTCTTTATTTTATTCTGTTCTGTATTATATAAATTCCCCACAATTAAATTATATTTTACTTCTAAAAATATAATGTAAAGTATAAATAAATTGTTATGTTCATCCATATTAAATATGGTTAGTAACTGGAAATGACAAATATCTAAGAATAGTCAAGGATTAAGTTTTTTTAAATTCTTCTGAAAAAAACGGTTTCCATTCCATGTTATGTTAGATTCTAACCTCTCAGTATGGATGACAAAGTTTATCTCCCATTTCTGCTTCCATTGACTTCAGCAACTACACTTCCATAACATATCACAATCAAGTGTATCTGATGATTTTTAACTCTCTTATTTTTTTCCTTTTTCAAAAGGCCTCTTATTTTGTGATACCTTGACTTACTTACAGTTAGTTATGCACAGATGCTGTGCTCTACATCTGGTCCTTTAATTGTAAAACCAACTGTCTAGATGTCCATTTCCTCCTTCTCTGCCAGCTAGGTTCATACTTGACTTTCAAGCCTTCAAACACTATTTTAGTACCTTTATACTGATTTCCCCATACAGAGTGAGAGAAACTGACGTCCATGTTCTTATGGAACCCAATAATGAAGTTTCTATATCCAAGAAGGAGTTGGAGTGAAAGAAATTTATTGAAGAAAAATATCTCTGGAAGATAAAGGCCAAAAGAATCAGGAAGAGCAGAGAAGTAGTACAGGTATAAAGACTCTAAGAAGAAAGTGAAAGAGGGAAAACTAATTAGGAAGAATTTCAGTGTGCAGTGAAGTCTCATCCAGGCCGAGGGAACTCTACCTCAGACCACAATGGAGCAGCTTAGTCTTAGGTAAGGACAGGCCTGACTTACCTCACTACTTTTGGTCACTGATGAGGACTATCAGGAAAGAATGCAGCTCAATTAAGGTGCTATGATAGATCCTGGGTTTTCTATAACTGAAAGTTCTCATCTAAATTCCTTCTTCGTCATAGATTTTCTCTTGAAATCTAAGTGGCATATCAATGTGGCTACATATCCTATAATATCACACACTGCCCAATATTATCACTTATTGTTTGCTTGCTTTACCTGCTCTGTAAATGCCTCAAGAATAAAGCTAACTTCAAAACTGAGTTATAAAAAGTATTTATCAATTTTTAACATGTAAGATGTGTTACTTGTCCTTATATCCCCAAATAAATATTCAACAATCATTTGCTAAATAAATGAGTAAATAAATTAATATGACGAAAAACAGTAACCTCATGTCTTTCCTTCAAAAGTACGTTCTTTTGATTTATAAGAGCATATCCTACAAGAAAGTATATTTTCTACTCTGATTTCTCCCTGTATTAATTTGGCTGTGGGACTTTTAAAAATTAAAAGTAAAGATGTTATTCAATTTCCATGTGCTTGTAAAGCCTTTACATCTTCTTTCACTATTGATCACCTATTTCATTTCCCTATGGTCTGAAAGAATACAAGGAATAATTTCAATTCCTTTGTGCTTACTTAAGCATGTGCTATGAACTAGCATATGTTCCATTCTGGAGAATGACCTGTGTGCAGCTAAGAAGAATGCTTATTCTAATTTTGTGGGATGGAACATTTTAGACATCTATTAAATTCATTTGTTCGAAAGTTTGCTTCAGTTCTAGTATTTTGTTGTTGATTTGTTTGTCTAGTTAATCTGCCTATTTGTGACAGTGAAGTATTGAGGTCTCTCACTACTATTGTATTAGTGCTTATTTGGTTTTCCATATCCATTAATATTTATTTTATATAATTGAGTTCACTAGCATTTGGTATATATATTTATGATTGTTATCTCTTCTTCATGGGTTGTTCCCTTTACAAGAATACAGTGACCTTCTTTGTCACTCTTAATTAGTTTTAGCTTGAAATTTACTTTGTCTGCAATAAGACAGCTACTCCTTTTTTGCAGGTTCCAAAAGACTTTATAAAGAAAACCTCAGTAGAATGTGAATTAGCACAAAGAATCAACAACTGGGATCTTTTTATTAAAAGGCTCTGCACAGCAGGAGAAACCACCGAAAGAGTGAAAAGACAACCAATAGTGTGAGAAAAACTTTCTTACCAGTTGTTCCTCAAAGAATATATAAAAAAACCTGAAAAATCAGACCTCCCAAATTTAAAGACCCAATTCAAAAATGGACATCTGAAATGAACAGA
Source organism: Petromus typicus (assembly GCA_004026965.1). NCBI lineage: Eukaryota > Metazoa > Chordata > Mammalia > Rodentia > Petromuridae > Petromus > Petromus typicus. The sequence goes on from PVIR01008794.1 coordinate 28,133, forward strand.
CGTTTCTCAGAGGAAGAAATAAAAGCAGTAAGTAAATATGTGAAAAATGTTCAACATCACTTGTAATTCAAGAGATACAGAAGAAAACAACACTGGGAATCCACTGAACTCCAGAAAGAATGGCTGCTATTAGGAATAAAACAATCAGTAACAAATACTGGCAGGGCTGCGGGGAGAAAGGAGCCCTTCTTCACTGTGGTTGGGAGTGTAGACTGCTGCAATCACTATGGAAATCAGTGTGGAGATTCCCCAAAAACCTAGAATTAGAAGTCCCATTTGGTCCTGTTATTTCTCTACAGTGTGTGTTTCCAAAAGAACTAAAAGAATCATACCACCGTGACATATGTGCACCTAGGTTTATAGCAGCAAAGTTTGTAATAGCTAAATCATGGAAAAAGCCCAAAAGCCCATTAGCTGGTGACTGAATAAGAAACATGAGATTGTTGTAAAATAGAGTATGGCTCAGCCATAAAGAATGATAAACTTGAGTCTCTTCTAGCTAAATGAATGCACATTAAGGCCATACACATAAGTTAAATAAATAGGGCACACACGTGTAAATACCAAATTGTGTCTCTAGTATGAGAAACTGATACTTTAAGTGAGGACCCAAAGGTATGATAGGCATTGTGATATGGGAGAAAAATTTTCAAAGGGGAACAGGGGAGAGGAGGTAGGGATGAAAAACAGAAAGGAAAGGAAAACTGAAATAGGAAGAAAAAACAGAAATAAAGTTTGTGCATGTAGGGGAGGGAGGTTACAGGAATGTTAAAAAATAAGAATTAATATATATCATATACAGGTATAAATTCTCAATCATAAATGTGATCATAAATTCCACCTAAAATGTCCCAATAACTCAATACTTTTTAAAAAATAAAGAAGTAACTGCTACAAGTTCAGAATTTGAACAAAGGAACTGGAATGTCAATACTGTTATAAGAAAGAAATCATGCCCGTGTGGACAAAAGCACAATCGATACTCCCAGTTTTCATCTTTCTTCAGTGCATTTGACCATCGTGGGTAAGCTCCTACTTCACAGAGAAAGAAGTCACCCTATCAGGTGTGATCTTTAGATCTTCTCATTTTATATTATGCATTTGAGACATATTAGTTTATGAACCTTACCATGTACCATGCACTATTCTACACAATTCTTTCCAAGTTTGAAGAAAGATATGAACTTCAAGGAGGTTATGTGGGCATCCATAGTCAGGTCTTATTTTTAGAGAATAAATTTGGATCCACATTTCTTTGACTCTCAAATACATGCGTGTTACCCCATAACAATATTGAATCTAGTTTGGAAGCTCCTATTTGAACCCTAAGGAGATCTACTTCAATCAAAACAAATCTCTGTTCCACCCATAAAAGATTTTTGTATAACTCCTTTGACACTTGGGAAAATCATTCTGGATGATTCTCAAAGGCAAAACTATTTGAGTGAGGCTTAAAAAACATCATTAATCTGGCTACTTAAAGGTTAGAAATTTTTAAAATAAAAGCAATTAAGTATTTTCTAACATTCAGTACCCACAATTTTCTAGTTACTGTCTCTTAGACTTAGCATGTTTAGAAAACTCCATAGAACTAAAAATCAATAATCTATTCTTAAAATGTTTGAGGTAATTATCTATTATGCATAGAAACCAGCCTCTATTCTTTAGGTGGTATAAAGTTAATCAAATGATCATTAGTGTCATTATTACTTTACATGCCATCATTTTAAGGGACTCCAATAAATCCCTAGCATAAATTCACACTTCAAATTGTTACACTTAGAGTTATGAACAATGTTAATGTAAACACAATTTCTATAATGTTATTATTTAGAAAAGCTTATTTCACTTAGAGTGCATTCTTCATCCTGTTATCTCCATAGGACATACAGGAGGTGTTTGAAATTTCTCTCGAGTAAGTGTTTGCTTTAAAGAACCATTTCTCGCTGTTAAGTGTGGAAATAAATCTTTTGTATAAACTTAAAACTGGTGTGATTTTTATGGAAACAAGAATGGAAGTTCAACAATAGAACTGGAGGTAGGAGCACAGACTGTTATAAATACATCACTAATAACGTCAGTGTATTTCCTGTGTCTTCCACACAACTATCTCTGGGGAAATAGAACCTCGCCTACATGCTCCCTTGAATTCCTGTCATTGTGCTCTGTACATCAGCCTCTGCAGTCTTAGGCTCACAGCCTGTGGCTAAGGTTATCATCTCATGTGTCACATGCAGCCACTAACAGACAGCTGAAATCAATGGAAAACTTTTTTTTTCCCCACAGGACAGGAGATTCAAATAATTCATGAACTCAGCAATAAATCAGAGTGAACCAAAAACAGCTCAGAATTAGGACAAATCTCAGCTGAAAAATCAGAGATTTCCAAAGGAAATGATATTAAATATAAACTCTTCCCTATGTGTTGGTAACTATAGTTTCTCGAGTTTTTCGACCACTGGAAGTGATGACATATCTAGCTTTACAACATGCCAAGTGTGTCACTTCCTTCCCAGTCTCCTCTAGCTACATCCTCCCCGAAAGCAAAGGGCTGAGGGCAGCAAAATTATGCTACAAAATTAGGCTGTAGACCTGAGCTTAGCTTATTCTGAGAAGTTTCTGGCTCTTTCCTTAGATAAGAATAGTTCTGTAAGGAAGCAGATACGATTTCTCAGCAGTGCCTTTGGATTTGGTTTTCATGTTTCACAAGTATGCAAGTGTTCTAACACTGGCTTTTAAGGGAGTCTTATCTTATTAGTACTTGAGAAATAAGTCAACATTTGTATCATATTCTCTGAAAGAATGGTAAGTGATGTCAAATAATAGAGAAGCATCACTGTCTTAGTCTGCAAGCTCCAACATCTGTGACGTACTTAAGTCTGATTCTGATGGTTGCTTTGTCTCAGGGGACTCTGCCTTCTCTTCACCTTTAAGACATCTTACAGTATTTTGTTTAAAATAAACATAATCTGTCAGATAATAATAAATATGGCAAATGGGTTGCGAGTGTGGAATATTACATTATTTTGCTTAGATGAGCTATGTTTAATGTTTGTTATTACTGCAGGTGGCAGACCTTCCAGGTTTCATGAGTGTCTTCTTTTTTGTTGTTGTTGTTTCCTGTGGTTGAGTTGAGGCTTTGATAAATTCTTCTTCTCAGAGAGACTCTAAGCCTTACAGCTCTGTCAGCTATGATCCTCTGTCCTGATGGAGCCCAGTTTGTGTAACTTCTCCCAGTAAGCAGATGTAACTCATAGCCAGGTTTACTTTCTCTATAATTCTATTGTGACTGTTTGCCCTACGATCTTCATTCTCTAATAAGTCCAATTGCTCATATTCAGTTTGTTCAGGTTTTTCTTGCCCTAATGAGAAGTGTGATGGTTTCTAAGTTCTTTCCAAAATCTTGTACCTGGAACCCAGAGGCTCACATTACTGCCTTAGAGATCAGTAGGTTTATCAATTCATTCAGACAAAACAAATACCAGTGGTTTTCCAGTACTGCTTCTCCTTAGCATCTTCATTTTTTGTTTTATTTGAGTGCAGCTTTTTTAACAACAGCAGAAATGCTTTATATGTTTCCAAAATTTTAAAATCAGCTATACAAAAATGTGGAATGCTCATCCACAAAATCAGTGAATCCTCACATCACTAAGACGGAAGCTATCAACAGAGGACAGGAGTACCAAATCCCCTAATTGTACACCAATCCCTTTCAAAGATAAGGCACTGTGTTCAGAGAAACCCTCCAAAATACTCCTGTAAGCCATTCATTGGATTCATACCCTCTAGCACTTCACACTTGAAAATTTACCCACCAAAATATAATATGTGTCAACTCTTTCCTTTCTCTCAAGCAACTTCAGTATTCATTGTTTGTTTCTATCCAATTTCACAGTCTAGTACAATGAACCCTTGATGTACAGATTCTTTTTTTTTTTATTGAGTTCATTGGTACATTTTAGGTATACATTACAGTCACATTCATCATTGAGAATTTGTGACTTTACATGATATATCTCGATTCTTATTTCCTTTACTCCCTTGCCTTCCCCTCAACTCCTCAACCTCCCAATATATCTCACATTATATTTATATCTGAGATTACATTATATATATATAAAAACTCTTTTTTCATTTTCACCATCAAATTTTTTCTTTCCCCATCTTTGCTCAGTTGGTTCATGAGTGCTAGTTACAGCTCAAATGTTCAATTGCCTTCAAAGTCTCTCTCTTGCAGAATTTTAGGCTACTTTCTTCCAGGCAGATCTTAGCAAGAGACATTGGCCCAGAATTCTTTATTTAAGCTCAGGGAAAAAATGTTGAAAAGTTCCTTTCCAGAACTCTTTAAGGGTTAAATCCATATCTGAAACCATCTTGAAGCACAAGAGGCCAGCATTTTTATCATAATTCAAGACTTTGTTTGGAAATTGAAACTAAAATTCCAGTCATTACCCAAGTTTTTCATATGTCAGACACCATAATTAGGTGATTCATCTTTGCTTCTACTCAACTTACAGGTACTAATCTCTTACCAGCAGGTACAGCTAAGGACTTCCTGTTCACAGAAATATGCCTGGCTGCTTTTCTCAAGCTGTTTTCACTTCCTGAGTACACTGCTGCCTTCGATCTGCCCTTGAAATCCTCATTTTTTAATTAATAACAATATCAGGAATATACTCAACTTCGTGAAGAGTCTCTGTCTTTGAGCTCCACATAGTCTTCTGAAATGTTTCTTTTATGCACTTACACTCCTCTTGCTTTAAAATTAGGCGCATCACCTATATCACCTCTTGCAAGTGAGCTCTAATTTTCTGCAAGATAGTTTATACACAGCCCCCTAAACATGGTCAGACTTTGTCTGTGTAACCCACGAAGGGAAGAGAGTAATTTTGTGCTGGGAACTGAGATTTTTCTGAAGTTCAGTGGATTATATAGTCTCAGAGTTGACAGCAATTACACATTTAAAGCAACTTATTAGATGAATTCCACTAACACTCAGGTCCACATTAGATTGGCTCAATATTCAGAGACCAGAATTCTCTACCACTCTAATAGTTCCGCTGAAATAGTGCTGCTCACACTGCGGGCAACTGACTGACTTTTTGTCTAATCACATAACCGGCAAGATTGGCATGTTAGCATCATAAATATCATTGTATTTGTAATGTTAATGACTGCACTTGGCCATCTTTCTCCAGATTGTTTCACTAAGTGTGCAATAACACAGATCCTCCCATAAACTCTTTTAAGTGGACATTCATCATGGGATGGAAGTTTTGGTTTCATGGGATTTTTTAAATTTCTTGTCTTCCTCAAATTTATTTTAGTGCTAAAGAAATGGACTGCATGATAGAAATTTAGCAAAGCACTGGTCTTCATAGGATGGAACTTTGTAGAAAAATGTTTACTTATTCAAAAAACACAGAATATACCATCTGAACTCAGAGTAGTAGGTGTATTGCTGATCTCTGATGTCAAGAAACATACAATGAAATTGAGAATGTCCATGAGAAAGAAGCTAAAATAATTAAAGAGAAATTCAGACTTCCAGGAAGAAAAACCAAAGTCAACCAGGTCTCCTAAATGTAGTACAACTAAAGTTCAGATAAAAAAATTCTAAAACCATTACATTTTTTAATATAACATGACAAAGTGACTTTGAAACCATAAAATTTGTAAACTCGCTTTAAAGTTTGACTAGGATCAAAAGAAGTACTGCTCACGATGTGATTAAACTAGTAAAACTATTGCAAGAAAAATTAAATAGATTAAGAAATTTCAGTAAAGCAATAAACAAGTTCCACAGATTGTAAAAACAGAAATGAAATCCACAAACATAAGAAATCTCAAATGTGACAGATTATCACTAACATTTAGATGTTTTAAGTCTGTAAGTTTTGAGAATAGTTAATATACTACATGGACAATTAATCTGATGAAGTTTGTCTAACTTTATAGGCCCTAGTCTGTCTGTATAAAAAAGATAATTTAGATAAATCACTTTATCAATTATTATCCCCACACAACTCTACAAGACAGAGTTCATACATTTTCACACAAGTTAATTTTTTTAAAAATAGCTTTTGTACTAAGAGGTAACAGTAGTAGACCAGAATATAAGAACTATTGTGTAGGGCATTTGCTTAAGTCAAAATTAATTTCTGTTTTAAATTGATGCTACTGTAAATGGCATGATAAATATTTCTATCAATGAAAGAACTTTTATAATAGCAATAGCACTTTGCAACATATTAGATAAGTCTTTGCATGAACGTAACACCTCCTGAAGTAATGCCATCTATTAATATAAGACATGTAAAATAATTTTAAGGTAATTGAATCTGATTAGAAAAACTTCACATTATCCAGAAAGACATTGCTCCTAGACATTTTCAATTATTTAAAAAATTACTATGACTATCTATCATGGTTCAAAATAAAATATATCAATATATCCAATGGACTTTTCAATTTGTACTACTCTCAACTTCTGGACTACTTCTTGAACCTGTTCCCTTTCTTTGCCTCTCTAATTTTCCTTCTTTCTCATAGAATTTATATTCCAGTCTTCATGTGGCATGAATTTGATATTCACTCCCCATACCAATCCCACGGCAACTGAATTGCTGGTATCTCCCAAGTATGTACCTGCCCTTGAGATCATTATCTTGAGATCCAGAATCGCACCTCCAGTTTTCATCAGACATCATGTGAGCATCTCCCAAGCATCATGAATGGATGAAAAACTTAAGTCATCAGCTTCTCCAAGATTTCTCCGCTCCTGCTAATAAAGAATAGTGTCAAATGTGTCAGAACAGCATCTGGATTCCTCTTCTCCTTTCCCTCAATTTACACACAATGATCACATCTTAATATTGAATGGTAAGTAACCTATTAACTTTCATCAATCCCCTTTAAAATATCTGAGACCAAAACCGCTTCATTTTACTCATGAGATATGATCCTTAAACCCAATTATTCTCTGTGTATAATAGTTTAACTCCCCAGCTTCACACACACTCCAATCCATTTCCTACTTAGGTAAAATTGAGATTTTCTGATAAACTTATCATCTTATGATTTATTCTGTGAGTCATATGTTCCCCATGCCTAAGAATTGAATTTCAGTCTCCTCGAATCTCTACAGTAGTACTTTTGATGTTCTCTTCTCAGATTGTTGATGGACATTCCTTACATACGTTACGAGGTATTGTATATCAAGCTACTCAACTTTTTCTGAAATTCCTTATTTTCCTTTTTTGCTTTTGCTTTTTTGTTTAGGGGCATGGAGAACATATCCTCATCTTTTACCTGCTCAGCTCCAACTCTGCTATGAACTTTTTTATAACTAGATGAATTTCTTTTATGATGAAAACCATAATTGGTTCCTCTCTGTTCATCTGTTTTCCAGAGCTTATCATACTGCCAATGATTCTTCAATAAGTATTTGCAATGTGCCAGTGTAAAAATAAAATTAATAAATGGTTATAATAAGGTAAATATCAACATAGCGTGACTTTCTAAGAATATGATCTATACTTAAGGATATTAAACTAGTATGTTACCATATCAAAGTATGTCTAGAGAAGAGAGTTGTGATCCTTCTCTGAGTGCTGACAATGTACAACTCTTTTAGAATCATTATCTCATTTAATTTATATAGCAATTCTTTACAATAGACATCACAAGAGGTAAATGCAGTTTTAATTAATGACTTCGGTGACTCCTCCCAACATAGTTATGACAAGTTATTATTTTAACAAATATACAAATGACAATACCAGAGTTCAGAGAAATTAGATCATGTGCTTACCATCAAACAAGTTAAAAGTGATAAATAATGCCAACCTAGTTTTTTTTTTTTTTTTGGTTTTTTTTTTGTTTTTGTTTTGTTTTGTTTTGTTTTTTGAGACAGGGTCTCACTTTGTGGTTCATGCTGGCCCTGAGTTCAGCCTCAAACTCACATCTCAGCAATCCTCCTGCCTCTGCCTCCCTAGTGCTGGGATTACAGGCATGAGCCACTACACCCAGCACTGTGGTATGTGGTACTGATTGCTGCTGGGCGTGAATCTCCACACCCAATGTTGTATGTGGTTAGCCAGGGATCGAACCCAGGTCATTTCACTTGCAAGACAGGCACTGGAACCACTGAGCTAAATCCCCAGCCCACCAACCTAGATCTTTGCCCTCTGGAAATAATATGCCTGCTAAATTTTGAAGTGCAACCTCTCTCTGACGTCCATAGGTATTTTGAAATGGGCATATTTGCTAGTATTTTAGGATTGCTACAGAAACAAATAATTCCAAAAAAGGATAATTGTAGATTCTTCCAAATAGCCCATGTCATCACCATTTCTTAATTATACAGAATGAAGCACAAGGGAAATTTGCACACTTTAATATCTGGCAAAACCTCAAAGTTTGCCTCTTTAATGTGATGCATTTTTTACATGGTTGTGACAGATTTGTTACTGATGAATGGTCTCCAAGTGTCATTGCTCTTCACATTTATTCACTTGCTTTAATCTTAGAATGAAATTGAACTTGAAATTTATGTAATTACAATATTAAAGTTAAGCTCTGTCTAAAAAGGGATTGAAATAAAATAGGCTTTGGCAAACACCAATTATTGGAAAGATTTGTATGATATTTCTGATTTTTCTTGTATGTATTGTCCTTTCCAATAGGATGTCTATAAAAGTCAGGTAAAGAAGCCACACAGTATCAAGGCAGCACTGACCAAAATATTCACTTAAGAACATAAGATCAGAGTCAGATGAACTTGGTTGTAGGTCCAAGTGAAGTTTATCACTTCCTTGGGCTCTAACCATAAACATTACTCATTACCTTCTCTGAGCCTAAGCTCTCTCATGGTCAAAGCTGCAAAAATAGTATCTACTTTAGATGTTTTATAAAACTTTAGTAAAGTTGATGTGTGAAGAAATTAAATGATTGACATGTCACTTCCCTCAGTAGATGGTGACTATTTCTGCCCTTATTCATGATAAAACCTATTAAGTCAGCCACAGAGAGTTGTGTTGATCTTATCTTTTCTCTAATCCTACTTCTAAATTCTCCCTCTCCTATATCTACAACCCAACTCCCTAGTAACCTTTTCAGTTCCAAAGGGTGATTCCTGAATTTGTAAATATATCTGTGGTTAGTCTTAAGTCTGAGAATGTGAGCATGGGTCTGGCTCATGAGGTTGGAGATGTCAGAGTAACGAATGCCACAGTTTGCATTTTTTTTGTGTGTGTGTGCTATGTTTGTTACTATTCATGCTCAGTGCTTTCCAACCAATGTGATCTGACTGTTCTGTTTGAGTGCCTTCCATAGTGTAACAGAACTAGGGTTGTTTAAGGATCATTGCAGACCCAAGAAGAACAACACAGGAAGGATTGATATCTTAAGGGTCCTAAATATTAGGAAGAAAGAGACTAGCAACAAACTTCCAGACAACAGGCAGGTATAATGCCAAAAACAACAGCAACAACAAAGATTCAGAGATGAGGACAAATTCAAAATCTCAGATGTGAAGATCTTCACCCCAAGGTAATATAGGAGAAACAGAAATGGTGAAGTCTGAAGTTTAACCACCAGGACTCTCTGAGATGGTAACCAAAGCAGATCTAGTAAAATGGAAGTCAGAACTGATCTCTGAGATGAAAACAGAGATACTGTACATAGTCAGAGATATGGTTAATAAAGCTAAAGAGGAAATTGGGCAGTTGATAGCATCTGAGATAGCAAAAGCGATGGAACATTTTTAAAAGCTACAAGTAGAGGTCCAGGCAATCAGAAAGAAAAGTAAAAATTTGAACAATAGAATGAATATGGCAGAAGGCTGAATTTCAGACCTAGGAGACAGGATTGCAGCTGATGAACAAGAAAGGAGTAATTTATGGAAAATGGAAAAGAACATGAGAAATTGATTCAACAGCTCCTAGATGATTCAAAGAAGAATAACATAAAATTGATTGAAGTCACAGAAGAAGTGTGAGACAATATAAAAGATATTTTAAAAATTATTCCCAAAATAATGGCAGAAAACTTCAAGGAAAAGGAAAAGCATTGGACATACAAATATACAAAGCATATAGAACTTCAAATGGCTGTGATAAGGAAAAAATCTACAACTAAGCATATAATTATAAAGGTTCCAGATATCCAAAAAAAGAATGAAATATGGAAAGCAGCCAGAGGGGGGAAAATTGTATACAAATGGAAGCCTATCAGGATCACAGCAGACTTTTCAACTGAAACACACAAAGGCAAGAAGAGCCTGGAGTGAAGTGTCTCAAAACTTGGAGGAAAAGAACTTCCAACCCTGAATGGTGTAACTTGCAAAACCATCCTTCAAAACCAAGGGGAAAATAAGATACTTCCATGATAAAGAACACCTGAAAAACTTCACAAAGATGAAACCTGAACTCCAGAACATTCTACAAAATATTTTAGAGAAAAATAAAGTTATAAGCACATGAGACCCAACAGTGTGAACACACTGGGCCAAATAAGAAACTGATGAGAAAAGCGCAAATGTAGAAAAGAAAAGAGCCAAGAACAAGAAAACATGACAGCATTGTCTATCTATATCAGTCATAATCATTAATATGAATGGACTCAATGTGCCAATTAAGAGACACAGACTTTCAGATTGAATCAAGAAGCAAAATTCTACAATCTATTGCATATAAGAAATACACCTAATTGAGAAGTAAAACCATAGACTGAAAGTAAAGGGATGGAAAGCAATTCTCCATGTGACAGAAAGCTACAATAAAAAAGGACTGGTGATCTTATTTGCAGACAAAGTAGATTTCAAGCCAAAACTGATAAAGAGAGACAAAGAAAATTACTGAAAATTCTTCTCATACAGGGAATAATCCAAGAGAAAGAAATAACAATCTTCAATATTCATGCACCAAATTCTAAAGCACCCAATTGTCCAGATTGACTGGACAGAAAATCAATAAGAAAACATGTGAGCTTAACCAAACTCTTCAACATATGTACTTAATAGATCTCTACAGAGTATTTCACCCCAAAGTCATAATTTACCTTCTTCTCAGCTACTCATAGCTCATTCTCCAAAAGAGATGATGTGCTAGTTCATAGAACAGGTTTAAGTAGCTGCAAAAGAACTGAAGTTGTCCTCTGTATACTATCAGACTATAGTACCTTGAAATTGGAGCTGAATAGCAAAAGAAATTCCAGGATCCTCACAAACACATGATAAATGAACAACACTCTGCTGACAAACCAATGGGTCACAGAAGAAATCAAACAGGTTTTTTAAATGATGACCCTACTACAACATATAGAAATATATGGGACTCAGAGAAAGCAGTTCTACAAGGGAAATTCATAGCAGTGAACATTTATACCCAGAAAACAGAGCAAGCTCAAATAAATACTCTAATGCAGAACCTCAAACTACTATAAAAAGAGAAGCAAGACAAGCCCAAAGCTCCTATTGGACAAGAAATTATAATAGTCAGAGCAGAAATTAATGCAGTGGAGACTAAGAGAATGATACAAAAAAAATCAAAGAATCGAAGAGTTGGTTCTTTGAAGGATAAACAAAATTGACAGACCCTCAGAAAATCTTATCAAAGGAAGGAAAAGGCTCAAATCTATACTCTTAAAAATGAAAAAGGGGAAATTATCACTGACCCAGGAGAAGTCAGTAAAATAACAAACAGCTACTTTGAAAATTGTCCTTCAGTGAAGTGGAAAACGTAGAAGAAACAGATAGATTTTTAGACACCGTTGAACTTCCAAAGTTGAATGAAGAAGATATAGAAATGTCAAACACCCCAATATCAATCTGTGAAACTGAAAATATAATAAAAAAACCAACAAAGAAAAGCCCTGGTCCTGATGGCTTTACTGCTAAATTCAGCAAAACTTTTAAAGAAGGGTTAGCACTGCTACTTCTCAAACTCTTTACTGAAATCAAAAGGGAAGCAGTACTCCCAAATTCATTTCTTGAAGCAACCATTAACTTGACTCCAAAAACAGAGAAAAACCCAACCAAAAAAGGCCAATCTCCCTAATGGACACTGATGCAAAAATCCTTGATAAGATACTTGCAAACAGAATACAGGGAATCATCAAGAAGATCATACACCCTGACCAAGTTGGATTCATCCCAGAGACGCAAGGATGGTTCAACATACATAAATCAATAACGGTAATACACTGTATTAACAGACTCAAGGACCAAAACCATATGGTCATCTCAATTGACACAGAAAAAGCGTTTGACAAAATCCAACACCCATCCATGATCAAGACCTTACAGAAAATCAGAATAGATGGACTCTGTCTCGAACTAATTTATGAGAAGCCACAGCCAACCACATCCTAAGTGGTCAAAAACTGAAACCTTTCACACTAAGATCAGGAACAGCACAAGGATGTCCACTCTCACCACTCCTATTCAATATAGTGATGAAAACATTAGCCACAGCAATTAGGTAAAAGATAGAAATAAAAGGAATAAAGAGAGGAAAATAAGAAGTTAAACTGTCAATATTTGCTGGTAACGTAATACTCTCTATAGAAGATCCTAAGAATTAAACCAAAAAACTTCTAGACTTAATCATCAATTTTAGTAATGCAGCTGGATACAAGGTCAATGTTCAAAAATCAGTAGCCTTTGTATACACAAACAACAGATTCACTAAGAGAGAAACTGGGGAGTCAGTCCCTTACACAATAGCATCCAAAAACATGAAATACCTAGGAATCAATCTAACAAAGAAGGTGAAAGACTTATACTTTGAAAACTACACTGCTCTGAAAAAGGAATAGAAGTTATCAGAAAATGAAAAGACATCCCTTGTTCCTGGGTATGAAGAACCAATATCATCAAAATGGCTATACTCCCACAACTACTATATAGATTCAATGTAATCCCAATTGAAATCTCAACAGCATATTTCACAGATGTAGAGAAAATATACAAAAATTCGTCTAAAACCACAAAAGACCTGGAATAGCAAGAGAAATTCTGGACAACAGGGACATGGTAGGAAGTATTACAATCCCCAACTTGACACTACACTACAAAGCCACTATGATAAATACTGTCAAAGTAACAGATGTGAGGATCAATGGAGTAGATTAGAAGATTCAAAACAACTCCAGATACCCTGAGTCATGTCATCTTTGACAAAGGAGCCAAATATCCTCAATAGAGGAAATATAGCTTCTTTAACCACTGGTGCTGGAAAAACTAGGCTTTAACTTGCTGAAGACTAAAGCTAGACCTATCTCTTTCACTGTGTACTAAGTTAAAATCAAAGTAGATTAGAGACCTAAGTATTAAAACAGAAACATTAAATCTGCTGCAAAACAGGTTAGGTAAAATTCTAGAATTTGGGAATTGGCTTAGGGAAAAACTTCATGAACAAAACTTGTATAGCACAAGAACTGGCAGAAGAAATCAATAAATGGAATCTTATCTTTATTGCACAGCAAAAGAAACCACCAACCAAGCAAAAAGACAACCAGCAATATAGGAAAGACTTTTTACCAGCTGTTTCTCGTACAAAGTGATACTATCCAGAATGTATGAGGAATTTAAACAAATCAGCCTACTCAAATTTAAAGACCCAATTCAAAAATGAGCATCTGAAATTTATTTTTCAGAGTAAGAAGAAAAAGCAGCTAAGAAGCATATGAAGAAATGCTCAACATCATTGGTCATTTGAGAGATTCAGATGAAAACAACTCTGAGATTTCATCTCATTCCTCAATGAATGGCTGCTATCTCAGATTTAGCCAGCAACAAATGCTGGCAAGACTATGGAGAATAGGAAATACTTCTTCACTGTTGGTAGGAGTGTGGACTAGTGCAACCACTGTTGTGATCAGTGTGGAGATTCCTCAGAAAACTAGGATTAGAAGTCCTATCCGACCTTGCTATTCCCCTGCTAGGGATACACACAAAAAATCAGAAATTCATGTCACAGTGACATATGTGAACCCATGTTCATAACAGCTCAGTTTGTGATTGCTAAATCTTGGAAAAAAACCAAATATCCCATCAACTGGAGACTGGATAAGGAAGATGTGTTTTTTCTATGCAATAGAGTATTACTCTGTCATAAAGAATGACAAGTTTGAGTCATTCATATTCAAATGGACATAACTTCAGGACATGGTCATAAGTGAAATAAATAGGTTACAGATGTGTAAATACTGTATCTATTCTCTCATATGAGAAACTGAAAATGTAATAAAGCTCTAGAATGTATGTTAGATATTGTCAAATTGAAAATATTCAGAGGGAAATGTAGGTAGTGAGGGTAATAAGGGAAAGAAAAAATATAATGATAACAAAAAATGGAAACAAAGCTTATGTATGGGTTGTAGAATGGGTAGGGGAACAGGAAAAAATGAGAATCAAGTGATGTCATATACTGGTACACATTGCCAATGTTAAGTATGATCATGATATGTATATAAAATGTACCTATTTCACCAAAATATTAATTTTAATAAAAGAAAATTTTCTCTCTCCTGTGATAAGATGGTAAAAAATTCTAAGATGATAAGGGAAATCCTAAAAAAATTATAAACTCTTTAAAACCTTTCTAAAATTTGTGAGAAGAGTTCCTGACAGTGAAATTTTCAACATCTGCTTGTAGGAGAGGGAGAGAATGCATAGGAGAGAGAGAAGAGAGAAGGAGACAGAGAGAGAAGAGAGAGAGAGAGAGAATGAGAGAAAGAAAAGAAAGAAGGAATGAAGAACAATGAGAGATAGATAGTATATAAATGATAGAAAATAGAGTGATACCTACAGATGATGGATAAATATGATGGATGTTAGATGGAAAACACAGTTGGTTGATAAAAGAGAGATATGAATGATAAACGTAAACTGATAGAGATAGATGATATATATTTATAAAATTTAAATTATATATTATATATAAAATGTACATTCTAAAGTGTTGTAGCATCTCTCTTGTGCTCATGGCCAGTAATGTGTTTACTGAACCCATAAATAAAGTAAGAAGATAAAGAGTAGGGTGGGGGATTTAGCTCAGTGGTTCCAGTGCCTGTCTTGCAAGCGCAAGGGCCGGGGTTTGATCCCTAGTAACCACATGCTATTCTGGGCTTGGAGACCCACCCCAGCAGCAACCAGTACCACATACCACAGTGCCGGGCGTGGTGGCTCACACCTGTAATCCCAGCACTTGGGAGGCAGAGGCAGGAGGATTGCTGTGATGTGAGTTTGAGGCTGAGCTCCGGGCCAGCCTGAACTACAAAGTGAGACCCTGTCTCAAAAACCTTAAAAAAAAAAAAAACCTGTTCATTTCAAGTATGAGCAGCTGGAACTATATGGAAGGAAGCTGGTCAGGAAGAATTCTAGTCAGGCACAGCTTTGTAAGTACAGACTGGATAACCACTCAAAATATTATTGATGAATCAGTGAATTAAATGAATGCACAAATTATATGAGATGCCACAACAATTTTCTTAAGACTGTAAGCACAAAAGAAAATAATTATTTCATAGAGAAAATATTATAAATAAAACATGTAGCAAACCATTCTTTCCTCATGTACAGACTTATATTTTAAAAACTAGTAGCTAAGCACACTTCAATCCTCCCCTTCCCTAAATGGGTAACCCAACACTTGAGCAAAAATAGAATTTATCTTAAAATCTCCAAAACTACTGCTGCACTACTCAGGCCTTCCCACTCCTAAATGGTTAACCCAACACTTGAACAAAAATATAGTTTAGCACTAAAATCCTCCAAAATCACAGAGTGGCCAGACATGGTGGATACACCTGTAATCCCAGCATTCCAAGCCCCGGGAAAGAAAAGAGGATCCCAAGTTCAAGGCCAGCAGAGGCTACATAAAAAGTTCAAGATTAGTTGGACTACATAATGACATCTTGTCTCAGAAAAACAAAACTAAATTCTGGAAATTGATATACTGAAATTGTTTACTAAATTATTTTTTCCCATCTTATCAAGCAGCAGCAAAAGACAATCTCAAAGAAAGGATTTGGTAAGGTGATTGGCTAGTTAATTTTATCATGCAACTCAATTGAACTTTGTACATACTGCCTTAGTCTTCAATGTATCTAAGAAGCACTTAGCTATAAATAGTTGGATTTTCCTGAATATAACCACATAACTTCCTAATGAGAAAACAAACATGAATATTTAATGTTTCTCCATAGTTTACTGTAACTCAGACTTTAGTTTACATTTTATTTTAAACAGTATAATTTCTACTATTATGTCAAACTCTTAAGAATCTGTATATAAACATATATATGTGAGTGTTTATGTTATAAATATTTATATATGACTATGCAAAAAGTCATTTTTTAAAAAGAATACTTTTCTTTAATCTGTTATAGTCACTTCAATTTTATAAATGATGTCTATGATGATATTTCTTCCCTTTTAGTATACCATCAATGCTTGTGTTATTATTATATCTTAAGCCCTTTATGTGACAGTTTTCTTCTCATATCTATAGATTGAGACCATACAGAATGACATGAAGTTTCCATGAATTCAGTAATTTTTTAAATGGCTTTCTCCGTCTTTGTGGATATTTGTATATTTTTGAAATAAATTTAACTCAAATATTCATTTAATAAATATTTACTAATCAACTGTGTGATTTATCTAATTACTCATGAAATTACCACAAAATTTTAGCAGTTTATAATATGAAACATTTATTACCTGGTGTCTGAGATCAGGACCAGGAGTGGTGTACCTCCTGTTAGGCTGCAGTCAGGCTGTTGACTAAGGGTTTAATGATCTAAAGCTCAACTCAATTTTGAGAATTCATTCCCAAAATCGCATTCATGAATGACTGCTTAAGGCCTTGTTTGTTTTTATCTTTTGGCCAGAACTCTCAATTACTCCTGAGGAATAACATCTCAGTAGGGCTGCTATGACAGGGTGGCTGACTTCCCAGATTATTTTTAAAAGGAGACAGGCAGAGGGGACAGAGGGTGCAAGAAATGGGGGAGAGGGAGAGAGAGGGAGAGTGAGAAACAAGACCAAGAATAACAAGAGTAGGAACAAGAAGAACAAGGAGGAGAAGGAGGAGAAGATGTGACCCAAACTCATAAATCATATGTCATAACTTCTACATATTTCTTGTAGAATTGTATAATAGTGAAGTGAGATAAATCAGCAATTAGACAGAGAAATAAACACTTTTTCAGAGTAAGAGTGAGAGAATGGTAGAACAGGGTGTATTGTAGACAGGCAGTTATTATAGTATAGTTCTTAGTCGTGGTTTTCGGTCACAAACATCTGTTGAAACATCCTCATGAAAGTAATGGGGCAAATTAGGTACTCCACTCTTTTAACTCTAAGGGAAAGGAAAGTAATGATCCCACTCTCCCAGTACTATGAAAAAGTACTGCTCTAGCTGGGCCTCCAAAAAGCTTATAAGAAGACTCAAAAAGCAATGGTGTTTTTATCTGTCTTGCTTAACCATTGGCTACTTTATTCTAACTATACACTGACTCCTGCCATTTAATTGAGGCCACTGATATTGCTTGTGGAAAATCACAGTTCTACTTTAAAACAATTACAGTGGCAAAAAAAAAAATTACAAACGACAACCAAAGAAGGTTTTGGGGGGACAATTGGGTCAACAAGGCTAGATCACGTGAAACAAAATGATATCTCAATGGAGGGTGAAGGGTTCAACCTTGTGTGATCATAACAATTCCCAAGAATTATGCAAGGGAATTTTTCAAAGTATCCATTGCAAGCAAATCGCTTAGAATTTTGCTTATTATTTTCAATATGACATATAAATCTTAAGAAATTCCTCTACCATACAAGAAAAGAAAGATTTGAAGGGATGACTTTCAATGTAGAACTGGCCCATCTCTTCAGTATCATTAGAAAATTTGAAGTTTCATTTTATTTTCATCTAAAATATGCATTTAGGTATTTTAGAATTCATATTAAAATAGAAATCTGGCCTTATGTGACAGCTTTAGAAAAACAGGCTGAAATCTCAGCCAACAACATTATCATGACATTGGGCTGCAACTATTTAGATGCTGCTTTTCAAAAACAGCATCTGGAGGCTGAATTCCTGTTTCTCTTTGGCTTGCAAAAATCATATTTTGCTGCTAAATATAGGCCTATATATAAGACACATT
The DNA here is from genome assembly GCA_004026965.1 of Petromus typicus. NCBI lineage: Eukaryota > Metazoa > Chordata > Mammalia > Rodentia > Petromuridae > Petromus > Petromus typicus. Next base: position 46,310 of record PVIR01008794.1, read on the forward strand.
TAGAGTTTGGGTCTTTACCTTATAAGGTAAAAGTAGGTGTTGGACTGTCATAAAATAGATAGTGGTATAAATTCCACTGGCACCAATAACCAGAGCCAGCTGTGAATGCTAAGTGCCTCAAAGACCAAACTTTAGGCACTGCATATATTTAGCCAAATCTCACTATGTCTGAGAATATGTCAGAGGTGCTAACAGTTCTATTTTGGCATGTAAAAAATGTATCAATAGATGCTGAATTTAAAAGAAAAAAAGGTTTTTATTTGTACTTTTGGAAAGTTAGTAAGTTCCGAGCTATCAAAATTTCTGATGTGACACTGGAGTCAGATCTGCATTACACATGCATTATGGATGGTTTACATCTACCATTATGAAAGTTTCTGCCATTTTTTCATCCTAATGTTGCTGTCGTCCTAAAAACAAACATCCAAAAACTAAAGAAATCAATTTTGATAATTTATAATGTTTTTTAAAAAAAACATAATGAAAAAAAGATGTTCTAAAGTAGAAATTGAGGCTGACACCACCACGGATCAATTAGTGAAGGACTTCCCTCTTAAAGTAGCTTATTACAAATAAACTTCACTCATGAAACATACAAGCCATCTGAACTGATGTAACTTCATATCTGATGCAAAATTTGCTGTTTACTACACATGTTTTACTGCTTGAAGTTACTTCTTTTCTTATGACCATGGCTGAATTTTCATGAGGGCATGACTGTATCTTTTTGACTATTGAACGCATCATAGAAAGAGTCAGACCTACTAATATCCTGGTCATCAATACAACTGATTATCAAAAGAAGAGATCGGTTCAACTAGCTGCAGCAGCAACTGCACACACTGAGCTAACAGTGCAGCCATGAATGTACCAACACTATCAGAAGCATTCTCACATCAATGAAGTTCCATCATGCAACTAACAGTGTCCCCCCTTGATATTTGCCTGTCAGGAACCAGAAGATGTATAAATCCAAGCAATTTCTGATATTTCCTAGACAATCACTCTATTCCAGGAACTATACCAAGTATTTTGCAAACACAGATTTTAAATCTTACAATGGAGGCATCATTTTTAGTCTCTCCCCTTCCCCCAGAGATATACAGATGCAAAATGATTTACAAAGGGCTTTTTCTTTTATTGTAAAATATGTACATTTTATATACATATCATGATCACATTCAAAATTGAGAGTTTGTACCAGTATATGACATGTCTTCATTCTCATTATTTCCCCATTCCCCTACCCACCCTACAATCCTCCACCCCCTATATGTATAAGCTTTGTTTCTCTTTATTTTTTTTTTTATTAACAATCACAATTTTTTCTTTCCCCTCATTACATAAGGCTTTTAAACCAGGTAAAGGTCAGGACTCAGAGTTGCAGAACTAGATGCTCCTCTCCCATTTCCAAACCCTCCGCAAAAGGGCTTGATTTCCTTTTATTCTAACCAGAAGTTGACATGGAAGTTTATTACCAGGAAAATGCTGCACTATTTGGATATCATGTATAAATGAGTCCTCAGGCTTTTGGTGAGCTGCCTTGTAAAACCTAAAAAATGTCATGTTTCATCACTCTTAGAGAGATCTTGGTCTGAAACCTTGGTCAGTAACCACTCGCCACGAAAATATAGTGCATTATAATGTAACTTTAGTAAATGTCACCTAAAGTGAACATGATTATGCCAAGATCAACCTGAAGCTAATAGAACATTTTAAACATTGAAGACTATTTGCATATATATGAAACCAAAAGATGCACCTATTGCATCTAGGATTTACAGCTCCCCCTCCCTCTTCATTGTATCTGTGACTGTCTTGGTAAGACAGGGTCCTGTAGATTGTAGTCACGTTACTCATTAGTTACTGAGATTTTTAATCAAAATATTTCTTAGCTCAAAGTCTCAAATATATTGTCTCTTGCCACAAAATAAGATCCTTTCTGATTATTTCTGTTGTCTGTCATTTCCAGAAATTTGTTGTAACAGGCAGCATAGTGACAAGTCTAGGAAATGAATCACTGACCTTTTGACCTTCATCAGTGTCTACACGTAAAATTTAAAATCTACACATGTTAGAATGTGACAGTTTTCAGCTGAAAATGCCCATTCTTGAGCTATCATTATTGTGTTAAACCCCACTTCATCTTCTGTTAGTGTTTTAGGCTTTAAGTTGACAGGATAAATATTAATTGACAAGTCAAGGGCCGGAAGCTGGTGTTTCTCATTATGAAATTAAACAGTGCAAATATTTTAGCAAACATTTAGGAAGTTCTTAACTAATTTGGTGAAAATGTTCCTAAGACAATGATGTTTTGTGTTTGCCTTTTAGCCCCAGAGCAGACTCATCTTTTCCCTCGGGTAAAGGTAAGAATAGCATTGTGCTCAGACTCAGTTTTCTCTTGACTTCCAGAAGTTGTGTTATGTCTGGAACTCTAACGGAAAACACCAGTTTTGTTTTCAGGAGAATCTATTTACAGTTATATATTTCAGATTAAATAACTTAAATATGTTGTTTTAGAGCTAATTTTAAACCAAACACATTGTTGATGCCTCCAGTGGTAAACATTTTCAGGAAAAACATTCCTCTCAAAAAACAAATTTCCTTAAAAATAATATGTGCTGTAGCTAATTTTACACCAAAAACACTATTGTGAAAAAAATATACAAAATTCTTGGTAACAATACTAAAACCACCTTGTGGTGTACCAAAAAGATGAAATATTTCCTCAGAATATTTTGGGTGTAAATCAAGACCACCAAAGGTCAGAGCATGTGGCTCTTGACTCAAGACAATTGATACTATAGCTTTAAAAGTATGATAGTGCTCTAAGTGAGCACTTGGGAGGCTGAGGCAGGAGATCGCCATGATTGTAGTGTGTGCAAAACAAGATTGAACTACATAGAGATCCTGTTTCAATAAACTAAAACCAAAAATAAAAAAGAGAATATGATGAGAACATTAGAATAAAAAACAATATTAAATATACACATATATGTTAAGAGGATTATTTATCCATCTAAATTTTTACAAAAGATTACTTATTCATTTTCTTATAAATAATTAAATATACATGAGTAATAATAATGCTTTTGCAACAAATATTTAACTACAACATGGGGGTGTTCATTGTGAAAATATATCTTAGCAACATTTTCACTAAATTGCTTAGGAAATTCATACTGTTATTTTTTCCCCAGTACTAAGAATAGAACTTGGGCCTTTGCATTGAGCTACATCCCTAACTTGTAATTTATTTATTTATTTTTAGGCAAAGTCTTGCTAAGTTACCCAGAGCAGAGTCTAACTGATCTTCCTGTCTCAGCCTCCCAGAATGCTGGAATTACAAGTATATACTAAGATGCCTGGATTCCTCATATATTTCTATGTTTAACTCAATAACAACTAAAACTATCTTCTAAAGCCCAACTATATATTAATTTTTGTGGCTATCAAAATTAAGTAAGGCCTAATCTATAAAGAAGGTCCAAGATGCTAGAAGAAAACAGGTTGTAGTAGAATAAGTATATTACAGTTTATATTGAGGATGAATTTTATCCAAAGCATTCCCCAGGTGATAATCATCCACCAGCTTTCTTCACTAACTTAAAACTAAAAATGTCATAGAAATATATGCATCAACTTCTTGGTTGCCAAATTCACCCACGAACAATGTTCACTTTCTTGTCCAGTTGTCAAAAGAGGCAATTTGCCCCAGAAACTCCTTCCTTATTTGCCTCTCTCTTGGTTCTTAGAGATTCACTCCCTCAGCTGTTCGCATTCCCAGAGGGTGCTGCTCCCACTCCACTCAGGGACTGTCCCGCCTGCCCGGCCTTCATTCAATCTAGTTCAAGGCAGCACAGAGTTCAACAGCCCAGCTTTCCACATGCTTCACCGCGGAAACCTCTCCACTCACTGCAGCTCCCACAGGTAGTACCTGATGCTCAGTGCTTTCACAGATTCTTGAACTACAGATCTCCACATGCAGGGAAGGAGGACTATGTCATTTCGAACCACCTTTCTACTGCCAATGTCTAGACACATGTGTTTGGGTAGACATCTATACGCACACACTTACACCCAGATGTTTCCATTGTAATCTGTCTGAAGCCATGTGAAGTGATACATGTGTTAATCAGTTGAATTCAGTCATTTCATAATGCATACGTAGCTCAAAACATCAGGTTACATATGGTAAATATACACATTGCCTCTGTCAACTAAAAAAAGTGAGTCAAGTTCTGAAAGAAATAGAAAAATCCAAAGAAAGAAGTGGCTCCCACTCTCAACACAATTGTTTTTTAACATTCCAATGATGGATGAAACATACAGGCTTCTGACTCTCAAAGACATTGGCTTAGGGAAAGACTTCATGAACAAAACTTCTATAACACAGGAATTGGCTGAAGAAGTCAACAAATGGGACCTCATTCTTTTAAAAAGTTTCTGCACAGAAAAGGAAACCACCAACAGAGCAAAAAGGCAACCAACAATGTGGGAAAATACCTTTACCAGCTGTTCCTCAGACAAAGGGCTACTATCTAGAATATATAAAGAGCTCAAAAAAATCAGCCCCCCCCCGTATTTAAAGACCCAATTCAAAAATGGGCATCTGAAATGAACAAATATTTCTCAGAGGAAGAAGAGCAGCTAAGAAGCATATGAAGAAATGCTCAACATCATTAGTCATTTGAGAGATGCAGATGAAAACAACACTGAGATTTCATCTCACTCCACATAGAATTGCTGCCATTTCAGATTCAGCCAACAGCAAATGTTGGCAAGGCTGAGGAGAAGGAGGAACCCTTCTCCTCTGTTGGTGGGACTGTAGACTCATACAACCCCTGCGGAGATCAGTTTGGTGATTCCTCAAAAAGCTGCGATTGGAGGTCCCATTTGACCTGGCCATTGCCCTGCTAGGTATATACACACAAGAATTAAAAGACTCATATCACAGTGGCATATGTGAACCCTTGTTTATAGCACCCCAATTTGTGATTGCTACACCTTGGAAACAACCCAAGTGTCCATCAACTGGAGACTGGATAAAAAAGCTGTGGTTCTTCTACAGGATGGAATATTACTGTGCCATAAAAAATGATAAGTTTGAATCATTTCTACTTAAATGGACATACCTTGAGGATGCCAATGTCCTCATAAGTGAAATAAATAGGGCACAAATAGGTACATATCGCATCTTTTCTCTGGTATGAGAAAATAAAGATGTAAATGAGTCCTAGAATTGTATGTTATATATTGTGAAATAGAAAATGCTCAAAGTAAAATAGGGTGAAGGGGGAAAAATAATGAGATTATAACAAAAAAGTAAGGAAACAAATTTTATGTATATGGGGGGTGGTAAGGTGGGTAGAGCTATGGGAAAAACTGAGAATTAAGTTGTGTCTTATACTGGTACAAATCCCCATTATGGAGTGCAATCATGATGCGTGTATGTATTGTACCAATAAAGATAAAAAAAAAAGAAAAAGAAACATACAGGCTTCTGATCTTCAGACCCAACAGCAGTCTGCAGTGCTCATCAGCCTCAGCCTCCATCCAGCATACCCCAATAGGAGCCCAGACTGCTAATAGGAGAACCAACTCTGGCTAGGGACATCAGTGAGTTTTCATTGCTACCCAGCAGGCTGAAATGACACCCTCCCCTTCACATACTGCCCTTCAGCCTTTAGAGTTCTCTATTGTCTCCTCTCATTATGCCCACTAGGTGACCTCTGAGCTGGGCCTGAGTCGGCCCACTTCCTGATCACCACAGCCCTGTGTAACCCTCTCGTCTCATGTGGCCAAGCCTACTGACTTGCTCTTAGGCAGCTGCCTGATGAGTCTTCAACAGGATGTGGCCTTCTTTCTCTTATTTGCTCAGAGGGAAGCAAGCTGTCTTCGGAGAAGACCACAGGGCCTGAACTGCTGTCCAGTGAGAGGATCTGCATTGGCTGCATGTAGGATTTGCTGAAGCCGCCTGAGAGGGGTGAAAAGGATCCTCCTCCATTCGGGCCTGGAGATGATGACAGTTCACTGCTGTATTGTGAGGGACCTTAAGACACCACCATGCACCAAAGCAGCCCTGGATGCCTGATGCTTGTAAATGGTTACAGAATAAAGGCTTGTTATTCAAAATTGCTACACGTTTTCTGCTCTATACTGACCATCATGAGATTCTCATTTCTGTCTCCTTCCTGCCTGCCTGACATCTGGTGTCATCGCCTCTGGAGTCTCACTCTCCAGACCACTCTGTTCAGGACCTATCTCACTTGGTGTGGGCCCTACACTAGGAATTCTCTTCCCTTCCCAATCAGAAAAGCTCACTCTTAGGAGAAGCACACTGATTCCAGACTGTGGAGTTTCAAGTACAAGGAAGCCAGAGGGCAAGGCGTGCATACGGGTGATATAAATCTTCCCAGAGGTCCCAAGGCCTGTAGTATCATAAGTCAAGTACAGTACACACTGCACAGCACTAACCCTTGCCCAGTGCCTTTGCAGTAACCAGAAGATTTTCTTTATGTGAGTTCCTCAGGGAATTATTACCAGAGATTTGCAAAGTGTAATTAACATTAGACATTTGATTATTCATTCGGGTTTTTTTCTTTCATTTTCTTGGTATTGGTAATCTCCACTGTATCAGAATAAGAAATGAGAGGATATAATAAAACAGCTATTTTGATTCTAATATATTCACAAAGAAATGTGTTAAGATATTTTATAATTTAAATATTCATAATTTTTAATTCTTTGTGTTAATAAGCACTTGGTTTCTGAAAATACTATTTTAAATATTAACATCATAATTTAAAACATAAATTATGACATAGTATTTTTCAAATATGTAATTATAGAATGGTGCAACTACAATGAAGAAAAGTATCATCCAGCAATGCTGTTTCTGGGTATATATGCAAAAGAATTGAAAGCAGGCTCTGGAAGATTTATTTGTACACCCATGTATGTGGCAGCACTCACTATTTATAAGAACCATGATGTAGAAACAACCCAAAGTGTCCATCACTGGCTGAAGAGAAGAACAAAATATAGTATATACAAACAATACAAATAATGGAATACTATTTGGTCATAAACAAGGAGGGAATACTGTGTCCCCACTTGAATGAATCTTTAGGACATAAATGCTAAGTGAATAAGTCAGTCAGAAAAAGGACAAAGACTGTACAATTCTGCTTAAATTACTTATCTACAATGGTCAAATTCAGAGAAACAAAAAGAGAAATAGTGTTTGCCAGGAATTAAGTGTCTGGATAAATTAGAAATTATCCTTTGATGAGCAGAGTGTCAGACTAGCAAGATGAAAAAGCTTATGGAGATCTGTTACATAGTTCCAGGGCACGTGACACTGTGAAATGGTATAATTTAAATGGCTAATCTGGAAACTTTCATGCTACAGCAAAAGCACATCACTATACAGCTGTTCAAGGACTAACACTCTTTGACTCCCTGTTGTCATACTTGGTCTACCTCTCCACAGGATACTTGGAACCTATTGCCTTGTCAGTTTCTCAAATGCCAGCCTTGCACTGTCCAGCTGCCCTTGTAGGAATTAAGTCTGTTATGCATTTCCCGTAAGCGTGTGTGAGTAACTTCATTTGATGACCCTATATTGATAAAACCATTTCAGAACTGCTTTCTCCAAAAGTAATGGTAGCTGTTTTTCCCTGTAGGGCCCAGAAGAGAAGAGGCAACTTACTGTGCACATGTCTCTAAGGGTGGACCAAAACCATCTATGACTTTGGCTTTGAAAACTCTGACGATTCTCCCCCTTGACAAAAGTACCCCAACTACGAGCTGTTGAGTTTCAGCTGGGCTGGAGACCATGCCATTCATCTGATGCACAGTGAACAAACCCCCAGGAAAATCTTTTTTTCTCTTTAAATTTTGGTTCAAATAGTTCTACTTCCCTACAACTAAATCACAAAGCATCACTGGAAATTTATAGACATCAATACATTTTTTATGTAAGGATTTCCAATGCCAGAGTTTAAGAGCTAGCACAAATGAGATAAAAAAAAATCTGATTAAACAGTATCTCTCCTTAATTCACCACTGGATTACTATATATATATATATATATATATATATATATATATATATATATATAATATTATATCAAAATTCAAAATATTCAGGTTTTGTTACTTCATAAAACCAAAAAGCATTTCCAAAAAGCTCCCTAAATATGAATGAATAACAAAAGCATACACATTGATCAAAACTCTTCAAACTGGGTACTTAAGTCTTGTCCACTTACCAGTATCTAAGTTATACTTTAATTTTAAAATATTCTCAACCATATGGCCCACACACCTAGTCATTTAATACAAAGGAAAAGTCAAGAACTAGAAATGCTCGTGCTGTTTGCTATTGATTTGTGCAGTCATTTTAAATCTTTTTCAGGCCCTGGCTCCAACCACTATTTGATCATTGGATCTGCTCCTCAGGGAGTATGTGGAGAAGCAACTGAGGCACCTCTGCCTGTGTTTTTTGCACACCTGTCCCTTAACATTCATGATTTAGAGAGTTCAAGGTAGACTTCTGAGGTACATTCGTATCAAGAGGATTACATGAAAGGATTAGCTTTTTTGTGCTAAAGGGCTTTTCTTTTTTCTCTTACCAGGGGAAAAGCTTTGCTTTCAGCAAGCTCTCCAAGGCAAACTTCTTTGAAAGAATAAATTCTGAAATGTAGTCAAGTTCCTGTCTTCAGAAACTTTTCTAGGTAAAGCATGTAAAAGAGATATTAGGACATTTCCCATTACCCTATTGTGCTTGGTTATTTTAGCCACTTACAATTTTGATAGATTTTTTTAAAACAACTTTGTGAAAGATTTCAACTGTGTACCTCATGTGCCCCCCCAATTTTTGTATATGCAAAATTAGTCCAAAACCAAAAGTATTCAGGAAATGAGTCTTAAACATAGGTACATACGGTACATAGGTACAACATTTTGTTCATATATTCAAATAAAATTTACATGCACTTAATTACTAATGAATCTATAAATAAAGTGGATGAGTATGAAATTTTAAGTTATAAGATAAAAAAAAATCTGTGTTCAGAGCAGCACTGCTTCAAGCAAGAGTAAATAATGTAAAAAGCAAAAGACATGGAGCCAAAGCTCTCACAACATTGGTCAATTTATCACCAGATTTATCTATCAGAGTCGAAAGTAACTTTAACACTGTCATGCTGTTTTACAAATGTGGAAACTGAAACCCAATTTCAGGACACTTGATAG